>JAWZYT010002540.1:15000-40000 GCA_034508575.1 Petrolisthes manimaculis | reverse complement strand
CTGGAGTAAATGATTCCTACAAACTATTCCAAGCAACAAAACACCATTAGTTTTGTTAATTTGGTCCTGTTTCCTGGTATACTTTGGAGGAATCAAGACACTCCATCATCCCTAAAGTATACTCTCCCTTTAAGCCAGAGATGGTGTGTTTTGCGACCATCACCTCCCCAGGCAGTAATGGTCCTTCATAAAAAGAGAGCTGTCTAATCGTTAGCTGTAATGTGCAATAGTTAAGAGTACAGCATTCTGTCATTATTACAAACCTGTAAAGTGGATATTTCTTACAAGTACATAATTATATATGTCATTTTTAAGGGCTGACATCAAAATATTCGTGTGAATCGTGAGCAAGTCGCATTTTACAAGAGTTCTAAAGTCTCGGCTAATAAGTAAATTTTGTAATGTACAAATATTTTGAGTAAGCAGCAGAATTCATCCCTCACCCCCAGCCAAAAAAAAAAAAAAAAAAAAATATATATATATAGAGATTAAAAAAAAAAAAAAAAAAAAACACCACACACACACACGAACACTTTAATCGTTAGCAGCCCGAATCTGCAATAATTAGAGTGCAGCGTTTGGACAAGGACAAAGCGAGGCAATGAAATTATTACATCCGCTCTAATTACTCACCTGTCCCCCTGACCTGACTACTAATCAACAGCACCACGTGTTCTCAATGAGGACTTAATTAAGCATATTGTTGCCAACAGACCCGTAATAATATTGGGGGCATTTATGAACCTGATATTAAACTGAGGGCTATTTGCTCTCTAGTTCACAGGCAAGTACAATATACCATGTACTCATCATTGATTAAAAAAAAAAAAAAATAGGAAAATGATAATATAAAAAAAAACAATAACGTAGGTGAGTACAATGTAGTTTGTACTCATGATTGATTAAAAAAAACTTACGTAGGTGGACTTAATAAATAAATAGAAAAAACTCTTATTGGTAATTTCTGAGTGGCTAATGATTCATCCAAACGACTCAATGAAACAAATCACCTTATAAGGGGGGGGGGGGGGGTTGTAGTACAGTGTTGGTAAATGTGGAGTAACTGATTCATCCACACAAACTATTCCAAGCAACATGCTGCCATTATATTTGCTCCTTACGTCCCGTTTCCTGGCATACTATGGAAAAATCATTATCATCATTAGTATTTTTATATTATTTTTATTCTGGTTATTTCTTTTCTATCTATGGAAGCTAAAACGTACTGAACATTTTAAGAGAAAGAGTTAATTCAGGTTTAATGAAATGTATAAAAATGTATAAAAAATCGTGTCTAACAATTCAACTTACAATAACAACATGTAAACAACACGACACTGACACTCACGTACAAGTTTGAAGCTCATTATTATTATCCTCTTGTGATAATAATAACATAAGATACAAAACTGACTTACCGTAACTATATTGTTGGGTAGCTGTGGTGTGTGTGTGTGTGTGTGTGTGTGTGTGTGTGTGTGTGTGTGTGTGTGTGTGTGTTATATATGTTTCATAAGAGACAGGTGGTGGAAACTGTGAAATATGTGTTGAAAATAATAATGATGTAAAATATGTGTTGACGGGATAAGGGAATAATAAACTTTTGTTACATTAGAGTGCCTTGATTAATCCAAATGTTGCTAGTAAACAGGACAAGATGGACAAAAAGAATGTCGTCGTCTTGTTGCTTGGAATAGTTTGGAGGAATCGGTTGTGCAAGATCTACTTCCCATAACACTGTACAATATTATCTCACCCATAATGTGTAATGAACTCTTTTAGTTTGGATAGTTTTTCAATACACACACACAAAAAAAAAAAACACACACACACACATACTAACTGACCTTTGCACTGTATATATAATTATGTTAACAGGCCTCGATAGACTTAAAAAAATAACTATAATTGCGTTGGATGTGTAATACCGCATTATATCAATTAGGTTAAATTTGGATCAGGTCAAATGTGCTAAAAAGAAATAATACTAATAATGATAATAATTAATTCGGAAAGAGCATCATCTGGCGATGCGTGATGATAATGGTAATAATAATAATGAATGCTGTGGCCTCTCTGTGGTCAGTGGCACATGTAATACTTTTTAATGAGAACTTCTGCCGCAATTAACAACTCAGTTGGTATTATGTTTCACCGGTTATTGTGAATGCCTAAAGAAGTTAATTTTGCATGTAATACCTGCATGGTGCCGGTTACCAAATGAAGGTCTCTCTATTTTTTTTTTTTTTTTTTTTTTTTGGGTGGGGGTTGAATCGAGGAAACGTTGTTGTTGTTGCTGTTGATGTTGTTGTTGTTATGGCTGTTTGTGTTTGTGTTGGTGTTGTTGTTGATGTTGTTGTGTTTGTTGATGTCGTTGTTGTTGAGTTTGATGTTGTTGTTGTTTTTTATAGAAAGTGTGTATATGTGAGTAACTAGAAAGATGTACAAATGTACTATAATTGGGAAGGTAATATTGGTGTAAGTTGGAGAAACATATAGGGTTGTGTAGAGGGAACACAACTTTGGCCCAGGACACGACACACTTTGATGGTCCGCACATAAGGATCAAACACACTTGTTACACAGTATAGGGCCGGTGTAGCCGAGACATGAAGGCGATGAAAAACCACAATGGTAGACAAAGATTTATTACCATACAGTTTCGGAGACGACTGTCGCCCTCGTCAGTGGTGAATAGTCAAAGGACGACTCGTGTGGTCCGTGTGTGACGACCACAAAGCACCCATGTGTACCGGACCTAAAGTAAATGAAACCTTAATGTGAGGAGAAAATATAACTACATGTATTGTGGGAAAGGAAAACGTTGCTGTGGGAAAATATATAAATAGATATATAAATAGATACTTACATAAAGATTATTCAGTACATATATACTGTACAGTAGATTAATGATTACGAGTGACTTCGTATTGTAGCTTTCATTTTTAAGCTATTGTTGTTGCCGTTTATTAGGTTGAATGGCTTTGTATTGACATGTGATACTCGGAGTTATGTGTGTTTGGTATAATTGAAAGGCTTAATTCTGAGTGACCGGCAATTAGTTTTATGCGCTCGTTTTTATTTTTATGAGCATTAGTGAGTGACAGTTTGGGAATTGTATAATAACTTCCCACAGCCAATGATTTATACTTTCCAACGGGAGGGAGGTGAAATGGAAGAGAAATATCACCTTGCTTTAATAATCTACGTTGTTATTCGAGCCGTGGCCACCATATTTGATTCGTCTTCCATTATTACTTTATGGATTTGCCCCACTTCTTTGTTGGTTGTCAATTCAAACTCACTCTGGGGTGATGTGAGTGGGAATAATAGAGAAGAGAAGGCCATCTTGGCCACTCCCTTAATTGTAAACATGGTTTATATTGATGGAATATTTTTGGTGACAGGTCACTTAAGAACACTGCTGGTAAATCTGGAGCAACTGACTCCTCTAAACTACTCCAAGCAACAGGACACCATTATATTTGTCCATCTGGTTCTGTTTCCTGGCATACTTTGGAGGAATCAATGCACTCCAATCTACCAAAAGTGTACTATTCTCTTAAATAAATAATCAATAGATGTCACCAACGTTTCATTCTGCGAGTGTATACATAATGAGATGGAAGGGAGACAACTGTTAGTGGGTACATTCAACGTTTATTGACTAGTGCAAAACACCGTACAACACATACACACATACAGTACACACCGTTCCGAGCAGGTGAAGGAGAAACACTGCCTCACCCTCACTACACCTGAATAGAATCGACGCTAATTAGTGGTAATGAATACAGTGTTGAACATAAAAAGTCGACATAGAAATAAGATAGAGTATACAAAAATGGTCAACATACGAATAAAACACTTTCCTATATTAATCAAGAGTTTTACCATCACCCACTGTTTACCTTACAGAGGCTGAAGCAATGTTTCCCTTTTCATCTGCCGGGAACTGTACACGTTAGTAAGACATTAGACATCCCTGACAGTGAGGGTCGATCACACTATAGCATAAAAATACCTCCTTCCTCCGCGTCCTTCCTCCTCACTCAGTTCTGATTGGCTCTGTCCTCCAATCCTCTGGGAACGAGTTGGAGAAAACCTTAGACGAGCCAGGAGAGGATGAATTGAGGAGTATGTGCTCTTGAATTGAATTGTTACTTGGGCTTGAGGAGAGCAAACTGTACCACCCTAAGTCGAACCATGAGTAATATTAACACACAGGTATCATTACAAATCACCTTATTATATCCTCCTGTTTGTGGGACTGAGAGTTTTCGTAATAATCTAACTTCATTTTTATGGAATTTGATTTACCAGTCATTATTATAAAAGGAGAGAATTATATTTTTGGGATTATCAGTTTCCAAAGTGAGGCTATTTTGTGCTATTGAATTTTCACTTGTCAGTATAGAAAGTGATTGAGTTATAGTGGTTTATTAGTTATTATTATGCACAGTAATGTAACTCTGATATTTGAGGACATCATCAGTTTTCATGACGATAAAAATACCCTAATGTTGTTTGGTGTCATCAGGAAGAGCAATTTGTATTTTAACAAAAAAAAAAAAAAAAAAAAAAAAAAAAAAAAAATGAATGAGTATTTTTCTCTCATAAATCAGGTTTATTTCGTTTAGCAGCACCAGAGTGATATGTGAAGAGTGTAGTGAGACTGTACACTAAACACAACTATGGTTTATGCTGTGTATATAATACTGTATAATTTATATACTATTATGGCGGTGGTGGGAGGAGATAACTAACTCTTGGTAGGTGTTACACTCGATAGAAAAGTGTGATCCTTGATATGGATACGCTCTTGTTTGGTCAGACTGAAGGGCTACAACATCCTCCATGCAGACGATGCCAGGAAACGGGACATCCAATTATATTTACTAGTAGGGAATATGTCTTAGAGCATATAAAGGAGGAACCATTAGCTCTTCACCTGGTCAAACTGAAGTGCTAAAACATCCTCCATGTAGACGATGCCAGGAAACGGGACATCTCATTATATTTACTAGTAGGGAATATGTCTTAGAGCATATAAAGGAGGAACCATTAGCTCTTCACCTGGTCAAACTGAAGTGCTAAAACATCCTCCATGTAGACGATGCCAGGAAACGGGACATCTCATTATATTTACTAGTCTTATTTCTGTCTTAGTTCATAGTAAAGGAGGAATGAGTAGCTCTTCACCTGGACTATATACGAGAGGGTATCCATCCCTTTAATTATTATAAGCTTACAGTGAAAACATCAAACACTGACCCGCCATCACAATAGGATAGATTCTGAATATTTGGCATATGTTCGGTCATTATACTATTTATTTAGACATCTTTATTTATATACCCTATTTTTTAGACACTGGACACACAAAACAAGCATAGCATAATTTTGTTGTAGATAACGCTATGAAAAGAAAAAGAATACTCGTGTCGAGATGAAAACGGCCCTGGAGGAGAAGCCTTTATGATGCTATTGGTTCTTGATATCGACCCGTTGTGGGAGGTATTGCCTGCGGTGATGGGGGTGTGGGGGTGGGTGGTTGGGGGGGGGGGAGCTACTTTAAAGGGGGAGGTTCTTATGCTGGTGGTTTTGAAGGTTTCTGATTCCTCCAAACTTCCTCTAAGAGTTGTGGGTGCCCCTTCGTATCCGAGCCACTCCCTTTTAATTCTTCGACTCTTCCTCCTCTCCTTCTATTTCTTTCGTGTTTGCTGCCCCTCCATTTTATCTCCTTCTCCCTCCACCTACAGGGTCTTCCAAGCCAAACTGAGTCTTTTTCCTTCCTCTTCCATTCATGCTGTTCTTGCAATCAATGAATCAGTTGTAAAAGGTTGTTAATAAAGGCTCCTCCTCTTGGTTATATTGTTCTCATCTACATTCTGTCTAATTTTATTGCGCTTCAGAAAGAGAGCATTATTGTGGCGACACATTGCTAATTTTTAGAGCCAAATTAATTAAAGCTCCTCAAAATGTCTACTTATGGTATGTACACAACCTACAGTCCATTCATGCCATCTGTGTCAAAAGAATCCACATTCCACTTTTAACCATTCAGTATCTTTAGTAGTATTAATTAACGTTCTCATATCTAACTGTTTCCCCCGAAAAATTAATGTCACTGTATTTTAGTCCCACAACGTCTTTAATGCGTCATGAAGGTGTAAGAGAAAATTTCATGATCAAGGGAAATCGTCATGAAAAGCATCACCGAGTTTAAGAAGATTAATAACCAACACAATTACAAAAAATCCACATACATGCTTTCAATAATCAATACTATGTTTCATGTATACAAAAACAAAAAACAGTATAAACTAGAGTCCAAGTGACGTTCGATGATACTTTTATCCAACTTCAACACTTGCGCTTTTATCTCTCTCGTTTCGGTGGTCAAAAGGTGTCAGAAGGGTTGGCGTGAGGAATAAGTACAGTCGCGAACCAAAGTTTCGCACCCCCCTTGGCTGATAGGAAGGCAAAGACAGTGTTAAAGATATGCTGAACGATCAGACAAACTAGTGTTTAGAGTTGGTAAAGAAACAGTGTAAGGTTCATTTTCACAAACAACAAACTACAAGTCATCGAAAGTGAAGCTGACACTGTCTCGTTACCACTCGATACACCAGTTTGTCCCATCGTTCTGCATATCTTTAACACTATCATCGCCTTCCTATCAGCCAAGGGGGGTGCGAAACTTTGGTTCGCGACTGTACACCAATAGTAGTTTACTTGATGGTTTCTTGTGTGCTTCAACTCCAGGCACCACAACCCACGATTCAGAACTGACACAATCTGCTAAGAGTTTGTGTGAGCTTTAACTCCACGATTCAGAACTGACTGCATCTGGATACAGTTTGACACAAGAGTACAATGAATGGACTGTAGGATAAATATGAGAGGAATGATGTGTTGAAAGTGGTCCTGAGGAAGAGGAGAAGGACTGATGGACGGACAGGAAGAATTCACAGTTCTTTATATACCAGCAATTAGTTAGTTAGTTAGTTAGTTAGTTAATCAGTCAGTTAGTTAAATAGTTAGTTGTTGTTTATATATAATTATCCTGTTAAAAAAAAGTCCAGCTCCTTACAAATTGGTATCATACATCCAGTACATACATCCCGGTATGTATGTTGAGGGAGTTATAATATACTTTTGGCACTGGGAGGCTACCGATTCCTCTAAACTATGCGAAGAAACAGACCCAAATCGGTATTATTAAGGTAGCCTGTTGCTGGAATAAGTCTGAAGGAATCGGTTACTCCAAGCTTACCAACGCTGCATCATCCCCTTAACCTTATAGATATTTACATTACTGCGAAAAATGCTGGTTTAATAACAGGCTTCTTGGTTATGCATTACGTTGACCGAAAAGTCTAAGAAATTAATTGAGGGAGGTTGTGCCCTTTTTTTCTTTTTTGTCAGTAAAACATTATGCAGCAAACTGTAGTTAATTGTGTGCAGTGGTTCAGAGTCTTGCTACGTTGGTTTTAATTTATTCCTATTATGGATTTTTATATTTTTAATCTTAAATACAGTTCGCGCAGATTTCAATAGATCAGAAGTTGCAGAGAAGTACTTAATTGTCTAGATTTTTAGTGTACAGTAGTTTGTTCTGACAACTAATAATGTCAAATGTCAACTAGATAAACAAGAACCTTAAACCATTTACTTCTTTTAGTCTTTACCACTTTACAATCATTACACAGTTCGTTGTTCCACACACTCTTTACTAAGTCTATTATTTACGTCTAGATATAAAATCACTTCGATGTCTGTTCAGTCAAAAGTTGATATGTAGTCTAGTTCCCTTAAGGTGGGTTGCTTTGTGATCGCCTGTGTATGACCCTTAGATGGATGATACACATACTCCTTGTCACTTCACTCAGCGATACTGTTTGTAACACCACAATCCTGAAAGTCTGGGAATGTGGTTAAAAAAAAATGAGGTGACAGGTGATATCACTCAAGTTCGTCACACTTCTTAGTTTCTTTTTTATTTGTCTGCGTATATCTTTTCTTAAAAACATTAGCAGTTAAGGGCAATGATATGGCCAAACATTATCATCAGTAGTGCAACACAAAACTAATTTTCTGCTCAAACTCTGTCACGAGTCAAGTTATTAAAGATTCCATTGTTTTATATCATAACTGGATTTATATAGGTTTCTTAAAAACATGCACTAAGACAAGTTCCTTTGGCTTCATAACACGTATTACATTTTTCTTTTACTCGAGTGGAGTTATTTAATTTCTTGAGCTGCATATCAGCGAAATTTATGGCTTGTGAGACAGCTTATACACGAGTCACACTCCGACCGAGACGCTCCTGCTGCGAGTGTGTGTTGTTGGTGTTGGTGTTGTTGTTGTTGTTATTATTGTTGGCCCTAGAGAGGAGATGACAGCTGAGTGGCTCGTGCCAGGTGCTCGGACCCCCTGCACCACCACCACCACCACCACCCATCTCTTCTCTGGTGAGGACCAAGTGCATGGGCGGCTGAATCTCTCCCCCATCTTCAGTGCCACGGCAAATTTGGTTGTCCGTAAGGGCCCTGGGGTAGTCTGTCACTGTAACATCAGGGAAGGGAGGCAGTGCAGTGATATTGTTCTCCTGCTGCATGTTGTTGTTTCTCAACGCCTCTGTGGAAGTTGGCTGTCGACGAGGAAGGGTGGATGTGCCTCGTGATGACAGGTCTGAGGACAAGTGGACGTTGTCTATGGGTCCCCCTGCCATTACTCTCTGTAGGTTGTCACGACTACCCACAACAGCCTCTACTTTACTTCCTCCCTCACCCATACACACTACTCCTCCGTTTTTACTTCCTGCGTTACTTAAGCACCCTGCCGTCTCACCTCTGCTTCCCCTGCACGCCTCTGCCTCTTTGTTGCTCACCTCCATATCTCTGCCATTCTCGCACACCCCTGCCTCTCTGTTCCCCTCCACCACACCCATGTCACTGCCGCACACAGTCCCCCCAGGTACTGCTGTCTTGCCCTCCTCTCCCTGTTGTGCCTTGCGTCTGGATAGTGTGTGACAGTAGCAGTAGGTGGTGACAGCCGCTGCCACCACCACCGCTCCTGCCAGGCTGCCCACCAACACAGCCACGTCCCCACCACTCAACCACCACCATATTCCAAGGTGACGCCCAGTACCAAGCTCTGATGGCATGGCGTAGTTCCCTGCAGTATAACATATTAGTAGGAGTTTAGTATTAGTATTAGTATTAGTATTAGTATTAGTAAGAGTTTAGTATAATTTAGATTCATTTAGGATGTTGTACCTTCAGTATGAGTGAATGATAGAAGTAGCAGAGATAGAGAGGAAGCAAGTTTAAATTTGGTGTATTGGGTTGCTTATTGACACAGTTGATAATTACATATATTGTTGGTTACTTGTTATAAATAACTGTTGAATTTTTTTATTTTATTCTAAATATTTTATATATTGTTAAGCTGATGAACAGAACAATTTATAGCAAAGGTCTAGGATGAAAAACGTCCCATTGTGTTAAGAAGCCTGAGTTTACCTGTGGTGGTGAGGGCTGGGTGTGTCCTGGTGGTGATCTCGTAGGTGGTGGGTGGCCGCGGAACCCAGAGAGCTGCAATGTTGCCTCGTTCACCAGTGTTGCCCGCTCGGTCCACAGCACGCAGACTCACATACCACAGCTGCCATCACCAACATCACACCTTATATCTGATCACATCTTACCATTCATGTTATGTATTGTCTACGTTACTTTTAAAGCTCTGCAAGTTTAATTTACAGGGATGTATTAACTTTTAACTGAAAATAATGTTACTCAACAACACCTATATACGAATAAATATAAAATAACAAAAGTCATAATATCAAGGATGAAGCTGAGAGTCAATACCTCTTCGTATCTGATGAAGTGAAGGTTGGTGGAGTGGAGAGTGCCAGCGGGGAGTGGTCTGGGGAGGCCGGTGAGGTGGTCCCCCCTGAAGTCCCTGGCTTGGTCCCACCGAGGCGCCACCACCGCCTCGTACCTGTGGGCCCGCCCGCTGTCCCAATCGTCACCCGGTGCCGTCCAACGGAGGATAATCTCATGGATGGTGTCGTTCACTTCCACCCGCAGATCCAAGATACGTGAAGGAGGAATGAGATCATGAGACGTATCAGAAGGTGACGACACCTCCAGCACTCCCCAGGTGAGGTGTCGCAGGAAGGGCTGGCATCTACGGGCGCTCGGGTAATGTAAAGTGGAGCCACAACAAGTCCTCTCGTCCCCCCACTCCTCCATGGCTGAGTGGTGGTACTGGGGCAGGTGACGGGGGGGTGGAGGTACTCTGCGTCGTGCCGGCAGACCTTGAGCCACCACCGCCAGTCCCTCGTTGTTATCCATCACAGCACTGAGCATGTACCGGCTGTGAGGGTCACCAGGCAAGGGAGGCAGGTACCGAGAGTATACCCCGTCACCACGCGTCACGTCTGGGTCTGTAACACACACATGTATATACACACACACACATACACACACACACACACACACACACACACACACACACACACATATACACATACACATACACACACAACAGTATCATCAGCGTTGTGAAACATGAAATATCCAGTATATACGATAATATACATTCTGCACAGTCTATACACTCTACGTATAATATTTGAAGTGATATGTTCAGTGAGATTGACTATTGAAACAAAACAGGATTGTGAATGCCACGTCTGTGTGTGTGTGTGTGTGTCCCTGGCCTCGAGGTGTGACACATGAGGAAATATAGCACACTAGTACAGTCGGATGCAAAATATCATGTCACCTCTACTCAGCACTTCTTAAACGATAACATAAAGGTTAATTAATTATCGAATAAATACATTCACTATAATAGAAATACGATATCCAGGGGTTAAATTAATATACTTCTGCATTTTTTTCCTTTTTTTTTTTTTAAAAGTTTACGAGCCCTTACAACTTATATTTCCATTTCTTTTTCACGACTTGGCAGGTGTAGCGAAAGGACATTTGCCGCCGACTGTACATATTCCTTTGACCCTTTGTAAGTCTCTGGCTTTTCCCATCTTCCATCTCGTTTTCTGAGGTATATAATTTTTCTGCTATTTGTTTGAATGGAGTAAAGAGAGACTAACCAAACCTAACCTAACCTATCCTAACCTAACCTATCCTATCGTAACTTAACCAAACCTAACCTAACCTAGCCTAGCATAACATAACCTATCGTAACCTAACCAAACCTAACATAACCTATCCTAGCCTAGCCAAACCTATCGTAACCTAATCTAACCTAACCTAACATGTATATGTGTATGTATATATGTGTATGTGTGTGTGTGTATGTATATATGTGTGTGTGTGTATGTGTGTGTATGTGTGCGTCTCTCTCTCTCTGTGTGTGTGTGTGTGTGTGTGTGTGTGTGTGTGTGTGTGTGTGTGTGTGTGATGACTCGAGTCAGGGTAACACTCGCGAAGTTTATGTTCAGTTCAGAAACATTAAATACATGTCATTTACTATAACACCAGACTGCCTGATAGACTGACTGACTGACTGACTGACTGACTGACCTCCAGCACCGTTGTCCCACAGCTCCAGAAGAAGGGGTTGGTACATGTTCCCGGTGGCGTTGGTGCCGAGCCTCTGAAGTTTGGCCACCACCCGCGCGTCCCTCACCGGAGCCGTGCCCACACACACCTTGGCGTAGATGAGCACCGGGGGACTGGCTGAGGTGATGGTGTGGGCCGAGGCGGTGGTCCAGAGACGAACCTGCAGCCCCGTGGACGAGTTGCGGCGGGAGGTGACCTGGACGTGGAGACCCTGGTGGGAGTCTGCTCTGTTCTCCACCCTGAACCGCCACTCCCCACGCTGCAACAACAAGTAGAGATAGTTTTACTCACCTTGTCAACATGCAATGCTTACTCGTGTCATTACCAAGTATACAGTAGAGTGCCAACACGTAGTGGCTTAATCATCTACACAACTAACTTCTGCACGTCAACCGTCAATTGCCAAACAGTAAAATATGTGTGTTTTTGTGAGGTACCGTGTGTCATATGATAAATTAGAAAACATTTTCATGTGCGCTTTCGTTCTTTCTCTATTCTCATTAGCAGAACTTGTTGGACGTGTAAATCCAGATCTAAATGATGATACACAATTGCCTGAAAAAAGCCCGTCCCAATCTCCCTATCCTGACGCTGAAAATGGTAAAATGGAAATTCGTGACGGTGTATTCATGCATGAATATACATAATTATACATATAACAAACTATTTTATTTTTTTCGTGGTTTAAACTCAGAGGGAGAATAGTTGGGTGTTCTACTGGCAACTGTGCATCCCAACAACAGATATCCTCCTCAGTCCACCCTTACCTCAGCCATCTCTAAGTTGATGAAGATCATGTTGACGTCGCTGTCTTCCTCCTGTACATTGCCTGCGGAGATCATGTGTCCTGATGGTGCTCTCAGGTCTATTGCATTTCCTACGTGATTTAAGTCATAGTAGTAAATAGAGAATCGAGCGTTGGGGCTTAGTGAGTCGTCCAAAGCAAATATTCCAGTAGACACAGTAGCAATGCCACCTGGATACTCTGCACTATGGATGAGGACGGGGCCACCTGACGCTGTGTTCGGTGCACCATTTTGTACAGCAGCCAGTAAAGCGTCCATCAGAGCCACCAACATCTTCACTTTAGAATCATTTCCCACTCCTTCGTCCACCACTGTGAAAAGGGAGCCCCGGGTAGCCTCCAGCAGGGGACCCAGGCCGTGGGAAACTGCAGGAGCACCTCGCCTCTCTGTCAGTGGATACAACACTACCTCGACTCGCAGATTCCACTGTTTTGCCAGACGTACCATGTCTCTCACTTCAGTTTCTGATGCTTGACGGGATCCAGTGGTAATAAGAATGACAGTAGCTCCTTCACTCTTCCTTGTACCCGTGTCTAAGACTTTGACTGCTTCCTGCAGCCCACACAACAGACACTTGTGACTTTCCTGGACTGATGATGGGTTACGAGGCAGAGAAGACCCAACTCGCTGTCTCTCGTCTGACTCCTCGCCCTGTATGGCTGTGAGTGGTCCCACAGTGAGGCCCTCTGAGTGGAAAGTCACCACTCCCACCTCAGACCCGGCAGGCACGTCGTACACCACCACTCGTCGCATCGCCTTCCGTAGGAACTCCCAACGACGCTGTCACCAACAGTTTTATAAAAGTGTTACAAAATTGTATTATTCATCATAATGAAAGTTTTAATATTTACATTCTCTACCTGCATAGTATAAGATATGTAAGAACTCCCCTTTCTATCAATTTTTAACTTTAATCTGTTATAAATATATGCGACAGTGATATTTTTAACTGAGAAGATGGGAAATTTAGGAATCACAGAAAGAAGTCAATAGTAATTTTTCTTACAAAAAGAATTTAGTATGAGAGAAAATACAAAACACTGCTCCTTATAACGACGGTCACCTGAAGGTTCATAGTGGCGGTGTTCTCAATAGTGAAGACGTAGCGAGGTCCCCCAACCTGTACCAGACGAACCCTTGGCTCCTCACCACGCCAACTCAGATTCCCAGACAACACACTGAACAATAACAAGAATAAATAGACTTACTTTCACTGTACACCTAATATGAATCACATTTCCAGGTCTTTCTAGTATACGGTAATAAGGGAGAGATTTATGCACTTGGGTGGGCTGCAGCTAAGAAATCATTCCATATGTTATAATTTAATTGCAATAGAGCTCTTACGTGGTCAACTCACGTGTGCCTCTTACTGTATTGTGTTATTGGTGCTTTAGTCATCTGTCGATACATATTTACCAAAGCTTCATCAGAGTATCTGGTGTCTGATCTTACCAGTCTGTGTGAAAACTAAAAAAAAATAATTCCTGAGAAACCTGTTTTTTTTAAATCTGTGTGTGAGTAAGCAGGGGTTGAAAGAGTTTATGAAAATTCTAGTGAGCGAAGAAGAGGCAACAGAAAATGTCCTTGATTGATTGATTGATGGACAAGGAACAAACACTAACAGTATAGCAACAACCATGACAACACGAGGCAGAGAGAACGAAGAGAATCATTCACTGTACCAACAACAAAGGAATATGAACAAGGAAAAGCAAGTTATATAGAGAGAGGAGAGTCATATCGGTTATTATATGTCTCAAGGGTATAGAGGCGAGGAAGAAGGTTAATAGGAAATGTATAGTGGATGCAAAGCGAATTTTTTATATATCATGTAGATTAATCATAGTGTCTTATTTGTATACCTCAGGTCGGTGTATAGTTAGATATATAGATAAATAGAGAGGAAGACACATATATAGATAGAAAATAAAACTTATTCCTTGAACAGTACTTGGGTATGACGGTGTAGTAGTTGGAAAGGAACATGATATATGGTCAGGTAAGGTGGCTCTGAATTTCAACTCATCTCCCAGTACTTGCTTGTTTGTTTTCTTAATTACTTGATTTTTACTTCTTCATTCACATTTATTGATCGCAGTTAATTGCAAGTTGTTGTATTAACGTACAGCTGAGGAATAAAATATCGTTATATCTGCCAACACGAATGTGAGTGTACGTGCATGTGAGCGCGTGCGTGTGAGCGCGTGCGTGTGCTCATGTATATGCATGCTCTTGTCAGTGTGTGCACATGTGTTAATGTATGAATATTAATGATGATGTAGTCTCCGGCAGTGGTCTGAAAGCATGGGTAGCTGACAAAACTTGAAAACAACTGAGTAAGTGAAACGTGGTTGGTAAAGGCCGTAGAGTATTTCAGACTCACGGACCGTACAGTGATCAAGTGGGTTTCAAAATATGATCCTGGGCTGGTTATGATTTGGGCCACGGATATATTTTAGGCAAATGATAAATATATTGATAAGAAGCAAATACAGCCATCCCATTAAATGTCTAACCTTTTTATTTGTTACATGGTACGTAGCAGAGTAATATAGTTTTTATTTGTCGTCTGGACCTAAAAACACATTCATGATTAAAATACAATACACGAGTTATGTTTATTGGAGAGCTCTGTGTTATGTGTATCTGTGAATACCGGAAATGGGCCAAGGTCTTAGTGATGTTGTAGACCACTGCTCGGTCTAGACAACCTGGATGTATGCATGCACGTGTGTCTAATTATAATGTATATATATATATATATGTGTGTGTGTGTGTGTGTGTGTTTGTGTGTGTGTGTGTGAAGAGGCTACGAAGTTACGGACTGATTTATTCCCTCTCATCACCCCAGTATCATGACCCAGAATTAAAGATTGCTTGTATAAGCAATATAAGGTGTTAATTAGGTAAAGCATACGTCCCCGCCCCCACCTCTCATTCCCCTGATTGGGCTCTAACCACCACCAACTAAACACTTACGGTCTGCCCTCAAAGTCCGGCGTCTGCATCATTACTTCCCAGGCCGAGCGACTGTCACAGAGGGCGTTGTGCTTGGTGGGAGCTGATCTCATGTGGGTCCTCTCGTTGCAAAAGCTACGTACCTGTGTGACCGGTAGAATAATGGGAAAATAATATCAGAGAGACCACAAATAATATCAGAGAGACCACAAGTAATATCAGAGAGACCACAAATAATATCAGAGAGACCCCAGAATGTCATCACTGAGCTGAAACAAATATCAGAATCATGTAAAGGGATCATATTTAGTTTTGTTGTGGGAGAATGGAAAGTCTGCTCTGATTCCTTCAAATGTTGCTTGAAAACAGGCAGGTTTCTCACTATAAATATAGGGGATCTGTTTTGTAGCATAGTCTGGAGGAATATGTAACCTTTCAATTAGTTCACAACAGATGACCCCTTTGACCTGTGGACATCATTTGGTGGTAATTACAACAGCATAGTACACGAGTTGTAAGTTGTTGTGTTTGTAGTTTCTGATGTCATTCTTAGCATTTGTACATCAGCAATATTTTCCATGGACAGAAATAATCGTCTGATCGTAGTTAAGAGAAAATTGCAAAGGACGTCATCTGATTTTAAAAAGTCTATGGAGATTATATAATGTCTGTGAAGTTATGTATTAATTTTAACAATACCATGATACCAGATGTAAGTATGCCAGAGGGTCTTAATCTGGAGTTTGCAAATCCCCAGGAGTAAACAGAAGGATTTTCCAAAGGTTCATTCAGGTGAGGCCCAAAATCAGTATTGATTATATAGCACACTTATCTGACCAGAATATATTTCATGGCTTTGTACTCTCTCAATATTAATATAATAAATCAGTAAGATAACAATGATCTCAGCAATAAATCAAAGCAATTTCAACCCATTATTTACTGAATTGTTGATAATATAATACCATAAATATCACAGAGTTTAAAGCATAGGTCATTGTTTTGATATTTCAGTGATGTGTGGTGGGAAAAAGTTTGAGAACCTCTGATAAATACCATTAACCTGTGCACAACACCTGACCACTTTTATATTCTCTCTGACTAACACCAGAAAATTTAATTTGCGGGAGTTAATCTCTATTATAAGCCAAAGGTTGGACATTATTTATATTAACCCAATTATATCTGCCCACTTTTTTATGAAATTCATAAACTACCGCCAGACTTTCACATTACAGAAATATTGCATTATTCAGCAGATGAAGTCAAATGTAAAGGAGGAATTGAAATGGACTTGGAAATAGCAGAATGTTCGTTCTCATTATTATTATTATTATTATTATTATTATCATCATCATCATCATCAAATGCTTTATTCTTTTCTCTGTTATGTAGTCTGAATGGTTTACGTCTAGACTCTGATGTACCAAGAAAGAGGATCTAACACCTGTTTATATATACTTTATAAGGTGATTAATTAATGGTATTCCAGGGACTGTGTTGAAAGATGTCTTCTAATTTCTACACCAGCCTTTGTTTATTTCTTTTATGTACCAATTAGTATGTTTGATCATAATATTGTACTATCTATAATGTAAAGAGAAACGAACTCGTATTATTTAAGGCTCACGTACTCACCTGCTTCCTCACTCACTTATCCACGCGCTCATTCATTCATTAACCAAACTTACTCATTTACTCACTCACCCATTTACTCATTCACCCATTTGCTCACTCACCCATTTGCTCACTCACCCATTTGCTCACTCACCCATTTACTCCCTCACCCATTTACTCCCTCACCCATTCTCTGTAGGTCACACAATGGTCAATAAGGTCTCCTCGCCTCATATACACGCAGGACTGACACTACACATTATTGTTGCATCAGATGACCATTAATTGTTGCTCGACTTATTACTGCAATCATAATAATGATGATGATGGGAAATTATTTGCTGGTTGTAAGTTAGTTCCGTCAGCCCTGGTTTTGCCAATCAGTTATATTTTAATGTAAAACTTCATTTATACAGTAGGTGACTTCTAGCTGACCAATAACAATTCCTGTATATTGTAGACAAGGGTACTATCCTAGTGCTGTAGAGATTACATTGCTGGTGAGTCCTAACCATATAATGAAGGCAATTCATTATGTTTGCCATACTGCACTGTAGATGTTTATGGACAAAGCATTAGAGTCATATTTTACTCTGTGGGGAGGTATAGATTTTATAAGGATGAAGTAGTATACCAATTGAGATGAAAACAATAGTCCGATCCCAATTTAACACCCCAAACCACTGTATTGAAAGGCATAAGAGTGAATTGATGGAAAATACTTACGGAGGGCAGATCAGGGAAGGCAAGGAGGGATGAAGTGAGGTGAGAGTTGTGGTGTTGTTGGGGCAGGAAGGAACAGCTTGGCTGGGTGGAGTCACAGGTGCTGCCCTTCACCGCCCCATTGGCACACCCCGTGCCCACCCATTGGGAAGTACTTGGGTGACGAAAGGTGGGCGGATAGAGAGGGTCACGTGTGTGTCCTCGCTCGTCAAAAACGCCCCACCGGAATTTTGCCCACTCGGCCAGGAGAAGGCGGGCAGTGAGGGCGTGGGAGTCATCATCACCGTCCAACAGCAGGTCGTCACCAAGTTGAATAAAGTCTCCTTGATGGCCACACCCCTGACTCTGTTGTGTCCACGGCCGAGGACCAAACACTGGATGTGAGGCAGCCACACGGATGTGACCCTCGGTGGTGGCTGAGGCTGTGGCCAGAGGTGTGGGAAGGGAGCAGGTAAGGGCATCAGTTTTCCAGGATCCAGGTACTGCTACAGTCACCTGGTGCAGTTTAACTCGACCTTCCGTTGCGTACCACAGCTGAGGTGACAACTCCCGCACTACAGACTGTAAACGAAACAATTTCTAATTAGTTCATTAGTTCATGCTACGTCCTATCTGTTACTCTGAATACATTCTTGTGTAAAAACTTTGATCCAGTTATAATCAGTTTAATCCATAGCTACACAGGAGCAGATCACAGCAACAAATTTTTAGAAACATATTATTAGTCCCGATCAAGTGCAAAAATGCCTCCACAAGAAACCTCACATAAAATCTGTCTGGCTGTGATCAACACACCGGCTGGACCCGCTGACGTGGCTGACGGTGCAAGATAAGAAAGCAATATGGAGTGATAACCGTAAAATGGACAAGGATTCTTGGTTCGATACTGGTTATATATTCCTTCCTATGTTTATAAGCCAGCTTGCTTGCCTGTGCATGCGTGAAGGAATTTGGAAGCCGGAGTTTCCGTGCATTAACGTAAAAGCCCTTACGTGTGCATGTGTGTGTGCTTGTGTATGACTGTGTGTGTGCGTTTGTGTGTCTGTATATGTGCGTTTGTGTGTGTATGTATTGTGTGTGTTTGTGTGTGTGTGTGTGTGTGTGTATTATGTGTGTGTGAGCGTATGTGTGTCCACGTATGTGTGCGCGAACGCGCGCGTGCGTATGTTAGTAATTAGGGCTTAGGTATGGCTGAGAGTATAATGAGAAAGAGTGAAAGAAGAGCTCCCTTTTCCTGTACATACATAGCTGCTGTCCAGTGCTTCTACATCTTTCCTTTTACCTTTCAGTTCCTCATCTTCAAACTCATCAGTCATAATGACCACGAACAGTACAAAGAAAACACTCACCACACTAATTATTGTATAACGTTCATATAATTACACGACAAACGCTCGCTTATGTACACAACCCAAGCCTCCAGACCTCTTTATGATGACACCTTGAGAGGGACCTTTTTATGATGACACCTTGAGAGGGACCTCTTTATGATGAAACCTTGAGAGGGACCTCTTTATGATGACACCTTGAGAGGGACCTCTTTATGATGACACCTTGAGAGGGACCTCTTTATGATGACACCTTGAGAGGGACCTCTTTATGATGACACCTTGAGAGGGACCTCTTTATGATGACACCTTGAGAGGGACCTCTTTATGATGACACCTTGAGAGGGACCTCTTTATGATGACACCTTGAGAGGGACCTCTTTATGATGACACCTTGAGAGGGACCTCTTTATGATGACACCTTGAGAGGGACCTCTTTATGATGACACCTTGAGAGGGACCTTTTTATGATGACACCTTGAGAGGGACCTCTTTATGATGACACCTTGAGAGGGACCTCTTTATGATGACACCTTGAGAGGGACCTCTTTATGATGACACCTTGAGAGGGACCTCTTTATGATGACACCTTGAGAGGGACCTCTTTATGATGACACCTTGAGAGGGACCTCTTTATGATGACACCTTGAGAGGGACCTCTTTATGATGACACCTTGAGAGGGACCTCTTTATGATGACACCTTGAGAGGGACCTCTTTATGATGACACCTTGAGAGGGACGGGACGAGTGACACGTGTATCCTTTGACCATCACTGTGCCGAGCCTTTGGTGTTAAGGAAGCCTTTTGTGTCGTCAACAAAAGGCTCGGGGGATCACAACCAGAGGCGGTGGTGTGTGTTGGGGAAGGGGTGGGGGTGGGGGTGGGGGGTGGGGGTGGGGTGGTAGAATGTAATCCTTGAGGCACATAAGCATAAAGTCGTCCGTCAGTTCCTAGATGAAAGACGGGTGGGTTAAGGGGGTGCGGGAGTAGGGGTCAGGATTAGGGGAGTTTGGGGGGGTGCGGTATTAGGGGGACAGGCTTGGGGTGAGTAGAAATCCTGTGCCCTATTCCTGCACCCCCCTAACCCCCTTCAAGCCTGTCCTCCTACTCCCGCACCCCCCAAGCCTGTCCCCTACTCCCGCACCCCCCTAAACCCACCCCAAGCTTGTCCCCCTATTACCGCACCCCCTTAAGGAGATGGTATATACAATCGATACACTGTAGGCTCCCGGTTCCTTCAAAGTATGGGATGAAACAGACCACATCAACTATAAATTTAATAAAGGTAGTAGTCTGCCTGTTTCTGGGAATAGTATGTAGAAAACAATTTGCTCCAAGTAGTCCACCAAATTATATGAGCTCCTTAAAAAGGTAATTCGTTTTTGGTACTTTGGAGTACATTGATTCCTCCAAAGTATGCTAGGAAACAGAACCAGAAGAGCCAAACTAATGGTGTTCTGTTGCTTGGAATAGATTGGAGGATTCAGTTACTCCAGATTTACCAACACAAAACTCCCCCCCCCCCCCTTAAGACCCTACTACTACTACTGGTTATATTGAGTGTGGAGGAGAGAAGGGAGGCAACAGTAATTAATTAGGAAGAGGCAGGAGTGTGGTAGAATGCGCTAATGTGAGTCTTGATTAGATTATGGTAATGAGAGAAGGTTCAATTGGTGGCGGGAATTAGATTGTCACTCTCGCCATCAACTAGTGAAAAAATCTGTTAATGACCTTATACAGCACTGAGAGGAAACCAACCATACAAGACAGAGACACACAACACACTCGTAAAATATTGAGAAGCATATATGAATGTTAAAAATATTGAGAAACTATATGTATGAATGTTAAAATTCTGTTAATAAGCTTATAACACTGGGAGGAAACCAACCTTACAAGACTGAAACACACACACTCGTAAAATATTGAGAAACATGTGCATGTGTGTGCTTGTGTATGACTGTGTGTGTATGTGTGTTTGTGTGTTCGTTTGAGTTTGGGTGTGTGAGTGTGAGTTTGGGTGTGTAGTGTGTGTGTGTATTGTGTGTGTGTGTGTGTGTATTGTGTGTGTGTGTGTGTATGAATGTTAAAAATAGACGTGTCCCATAAAACATTTTGGTACAACAGTAAGTATAAACTCGTAGGAACTCATATTACTCTGGAAGGAAAACACGAAGAAATAGAGACTGATATTTAATTGACAGCTAAACATAAACATAAACATGAACAAACACTAAAAAATATGAACCAAGCATAACACAGTATTGCCTCGTAAAACATTGTGAATTAAGCAAAAAAAAAAAAAAAAAATCCTATAACACAAAGAAAAATAACACATAGACACAGAGATTTATTTTGCATGGTGAGTTAACCAGAAAGAATGAAAAGTTAAACAGCAATCAATTAACCCTATTATTCATTAAAGACAAATAAGTCTACGGAGTTACCCACCCACGTTTCATTTACTTCATAACGTCCAAGCATCCTGAGAAATTTGATCAAAATCCATCCGTAAATCATTGATATATCTTGTTTATTAACCACACAAACCAATATATACATATATATATAATTAAGTTTGCAAAAATAACAAACTGATGAGATTATAAGAAACCAACAAACACCTCGTCAAAAGTTGGATGAATATTTGTGTGCAGTCGTGTGTATATATTCAGGGTGTGTGTGTGTGTTTGTGTGTCTGTGTGTGATTGTGTGTGTGTGTGTGTGTGTGTGTGTGTGTGTGTGTGTGTGTGTGTGTGTGTGTGTGTGTGTGTGTGTGTGTGTGTGTGTGTGTGTGTGTGTGTGTGTGTGAGTATGTGTGTGTGTGTGCAGGTGTAAGAGTAAGTAGGTGTGCATTTGTCGATAGATGGAAGTGTTCAAAATCAACGCAGACTTGAAATAAAGGAATGCATGCACAGATAATAATAAGTAACCAAATATAGACTTATGAGTGAATCTGTTTATGTTTATGTGTATGTTCAAGTATACGTAGGTGGATTTTAGGTATGAGTGAGAGTGTAGGTATGAGTGAGAGTATAGATATCAGTGAGTATAGGTATGAGTGAGAGTATAGGTATGAGTGAGTGAGAGTATAGGTATGAGTGAGTGAGAGTATAGGTATGAGTGAGTATATAGGTATGAGTGAGTGAGGGTTTGAGGTGGAGGAGGCGACATACTCCCTTTAGTCCACTAGCGCACCGTGAGTCCCTAAAAGTTATATTGAAACGCGACGATGATGGCGGTTGTGCAAGGGGTGTGGGTGAAGAGGGGGGAGGAGAGGGGAAGGGACGCCGCAGATGCTACCACTACTACTACTACCACCACTACTACTACTACCATCACTACTACTTCCACCACTGTGCACTCTACCACCACTACTACCAACACTACTACCAACACACTCGACCATATCTACCACAACACTTCTACCATAACAACTCCACTCCACTCCAATACCTCCACCACTACAACCACAACACCTAAATTGCTACTCCACCCCTACTCCAGTACCACCACCACTCCTACTCCACCATCACCACCACCACCACCACCACCAACAGTACTACCACTACCACCACCCTCATCAGGACCACTATCACTATCAACCTATCAACCCCCTCCCTCCCCCTCCACAACAACAAATTGCTCTATAGTGGATAAAGAGGGAGAAAGGGAGAGAGAGAGAGAGAGAGAGAGAGAGAGAGAGAGAGAGAGAGGGGGGGGGGGTAGGAGTGGGAGAGGGAGAGGGAGAGGGGGAAGGGGAGGGGGGGGGGACCGTGTGTGTGTTTTTGATGAGCGTGTCCATGTTTATTAATGGATATGTGTGTGTACTCAGCATGTATGTCTGTGTGCGTGAGTGTGTGAGTGTTTATTAATGGATATACATGTGTGGGTGTACCTGATTGCGACTGTGTAAGTGTGGGCGTGTGTTTGCCCTAATGTGCTTGTCCCTCTGTTTCTGTCTGAGTTTGTGTGTGCTTGTTTTTAGCTGACAATACTGGGACTCACCTTTGCTAATCTCGAACTGAAAATATTTTATTGTGCCTTAAATCTTACCTAATCTAAATTAACCTAACTTCATCTAGACAAGCAACAACTCAACTAATAAAAGCTAACCTCACCTGACGTAATTAAAACCAACTTAACTCAGCCCAGCCTAACAAACAATAGATGACGATGTAAGCTATTCTCTCTGTGGTGCATTTTGGACAAGACATCTAGATTAGAGGAGGGCAAATTGGAGGAACACCGATTACTACCAACTGTGGCAGAAAACAGACCAGCGCCATAGTATAGAGGTAGAAGATCTGTTTAGTTACATTATTTGGTGGAATCAGAAGCCCTACATATCGTCCAGAAACATATCGTATCCTAAGGCACTGGTAATTGACTTATAAACTCACGGCTAGGGTCTTATATATTAACACCAGATTCATATTTATCAGACAGGAAAAGGCGTCAAGAGATAATTTATACAGAACCAAGCTCGTTCACTAAGCAGCATATTATAGTAGGTACCCGGCTCGTAGACACTGTGGTGGCGGGTTGGAAACTTGGGGGAAGAAACAAATATGAACTCCTAACACGCTCATAATACAAGACACTCCTGCTGTGCACACTCATCCAAATGCTGGTTCACTCCGCTGCACTCACTGCCTGTTTCAGATAATTGTTAGTGTCGCAGCACCACCCAGAAACAGAGGATACAAATGAATGTGAAGGTTCGACGATAGCTGGTTTGGCTGGCTTGGCTGGCTGGCTTGGCTGGCTGGCTTGGCTGACTGGCTGGCGGAGTTAATACGGACTTTTAGGAAGAGTGTATCGCTGCATTACACATCTTCTTTACACAAGCCTTTCCCAAATAGATATAAGCCTGCTTGGATAATATCACCTGGCTTCTTCCGTCTTTAGCAGTGCAATATAACAAACTACACAGTATTTTTCTCCGTCTCTCCATGAGTATATTCCACCCACTCTCCTAAATCAATATACTCTACTCACGGTTATAAATGAATTCCACTGACTCTCATGAATATATTCCACTGACCCTCATAGATGTACACCAATGAATAGCATCAATATATACCAACCACCAACATGTATTTATATTGCATCGATTCTCATAAATATATTCCAGTGACCGCAATAAATATATTCCACTGACTTTCATCGATATAATCAGTGCTTCTCATGTGTGTATTCCACCCCACCCTCATAATGTATTTCACTGATTCTCATGAATATATTCCGCATACAACTGTTAATTAAAAAGCCCTTGATGTTGAGGCTGATTGGTGGCTACTCACTCCTCCATACTGCAACACAACAGTGACTTTTAATATAAGTGCTGTTTTGTGGAATGGTTTGGATGAATCAATAGTCTCCAGTTGGCCAAGCCCTGTAAAGTACCTGGTTCGAGTCGTAGCGAGGCTTTCCCCATGTTAAATAATAATGAAGGTATTTCTGTGAGCTTGGTCAATGGAAAAATGTCATGCAATTGATTTCCCGAACACTAATTAGCATTCACAGCCCTGATGACGGAATTTCCTGTTTTACTTTGGATGGCGACAGACTATTACATTCATCTGAAAGTGACGCACGGATTATTCCATGCCTCAGTAACCCCGTAACAAACTAACCCACGATCATCATTGGGGTGGACAAATTCCAGTCATTGTTATTGCCTTGGTGTACATTTCTAGTTCACGGTTTGGAATTATAGCTTTTGTAACCCGACAGCTTAGTGGTCGTTCTCGTGTGTTGGTTAGTTGCTGCTTAAAGAGACCATCTACTCAACCCATGAAAAGTTCTATTATGCTGCCAATACGCAAATGTCTTCTTAACACAGATTTACACTGACAATAAACTAGAAATGTACAGTTGGACACATGAATGGGTGGTATAGCCGAGTTCTGAAGCGGGCGGTTTCTGGACGACAGCCCACCCGAATCATTATG
>JAWZYT010002540.1:0-7500 GCA_034508575.1 Petrolisthes manimaculis | reverse complement strand
ACACACACACATGAAATATGAAATATACAAACATTTTCATTACGTGCCTATAATAATCAAACTCCCCAGGTTAATGAAGTAACAAAAGATCCTTAATGAAGAGTCAATTCACTTCAGATGTTTGAACACAGTGCATTTCAATGATGGAGGCAAGTCGAAGGATGGACAGAGGCCTTAAATACACACCCCAATAACATTATGTACTCGAGGGGTGAGGGGGGTGAGGAGGGTGGAGGGGGTGAGGGGGATATTGTATTGTTGGTGTAGTGCATGGGTGGAGCCAGCTAGGGATAGTCTACTGAACCTTCCAAACGATGCTACAAAACTGTTTCCTATGCTCGTGTTCTGAGATATATAGTGTTCTCTGGACTAGTTTGGAGGAATCAGTTTCCCTCAATTTCTACTCTTGATTTTAACCCCTTAATTAAGCATAGTTCGGTAGAGCGGAAACGAAAGCAATTTGTATACCTGTTCAATGGATAGTTTTCAGTCCAGCTGTATGTGTTCCAAGGCTAAAGGCTGCCATTTGTTTTGGGACTATTTACACACTGCTGATTCCTCCAAACCATGTCAGGAAAACGGACTCCCTTTGCATGCTTATATACTTGCTGTTTCGTGGCATAGCATGAAGTAAACAGTCACCTCCAGGTCATCAGCAAAATGGTATTCACTCCCATTAGGCTAATTAACAAACTTGTGATGCTGCCAGAAACTGTAAAAAAAAAAAAAAAAAAAAATATTTGTTTCCAATTCACCATTATGTATCTTCCATCTGTTATTGGAGTGCTCGTGGCTAGTGGCTCCCTCTTGAGACATCTAGTAATTTGAGTACTAGTAATTTGGTTCAGGTTTAGAAGCACCAAGAACCCTAACATCTATAAGGGTAACAGATTGATTAATTGATTGATATTAGGCGCCGCAACAGCGAGGTCATATAGCTCCAGAGTTAAGGTGATAAAGAGGTGTGACAGCAAGCAGGAAGAATATAAAATGAAAAGAGGGACAGTGTCATTTTATGTTTGTATTGTTAAGGTGGTCATTTGTTCTCGGTAAACTGGAGACCTATTGACTCCTTACACATAAAGGTTATGCTCGGAAACAGATTATATTCTCCTATACAAGCCTGGCTCTGATTGGTTACATAGGTGGAGGAATTAGTCGTCTCAATTTAATTGATGCCAGAAGTCCTTCATAGACATTTATTGCCAGAATTCTATTAACATTTTAATCAGTCTTGTCGTAGGATCTTGTGTTCAAACTCAATCAGAAATTTTGATATATATGTATATATATAATACATATATGAGCTAGCTATTTCTTCCACCCCCACCCCCCACCCACTCTCTCTCTCTCTCTCTCTCTCTCTCTCTCTCTCTCTTCTCTCTCTCTCTCTCCTCTCTCTCTCTTCTCTCTCTCTCTCTCTCTCTCTCTCTCTCTCTCTCTCTCTCTCTCTCTCTCTCTCACTGATGAACCCCTGTGAAAAATACATAATCCCTGTGAACTGGTTATGGACTCAATGCGAGACAATGAGAACCAACACAGACACACCCCATACATATACCATCCCCCTCACAGCAGTATTCACTAATCTATATTATTCATGGTATTAACAATTGTGATTTATTTGCTCAATTGGTATCTGTGTTTAAAGACAATATGCATGTAGTGATTATAGTGATATAATTGTTATGATGTTTTTGTGTTTGTTATTATTATTATTATTATTAAATTATTATTATTATTTTATTGATTATTATTATTATTATTATGATTATTATATTTTTTATTATCATTATCAATATTATACTGTTTAATTACTTCATTTTAACTATCTCCTTATACTGCCGACTTGTAGAAACTTTAGAAATAAATCTTCTAGTTATTTTCTTTCCTATACGTTTCCTCTTTCTCCACACATTATCGAGAATAAAAGCTTGATTCATCTTTGGGGCTCATCCACCCTGGGAATAACTGCAAAAGACACTCGATTTTCTTCTTCCACTCCACAAAAGATACTGAAAATAAATAATAAAAAACAGTATATAAATTCTTAACTGCTCCATCCACACGTGAAATTCCATTGAAAGAAACTCTATATATTTCTATTTGGTGTTTCGAGTTGACTTAATACCAATTGGTTCTTCCATCAGATGAAATGCCGTAAGAAAAATGTAAGCTCCATATTTGTCTGGTTCGTCCGTGGCAGGTTCAATGTACAGTACAGGGGTGAAGCTCAGGATTAACTCTCTCTCTCTCTCTCTCTCTCTCTCTCTCTCTCTCTCTCTCTCTCTCTCTCTCTCTCTCTCTCTCTCTCTCTCTCTCTCTCTCTCTCTCTCTCTCTTTCGAATCTAAAATCTGGATTAACTTGGCTCGGCGTTGTCTCGTGGCGCTTAGCTGAGCAGGGTAAGCTACTGTGTAAGTGTGTGTGTGTGTGTGTGTGTGTGTGTGGTGTGTGTCGGTGTATGCATATGTTGTGTGTGTGTGTGTGTGTGTGTGTGTGTCGGTGTATGCATATGTTGTGTGTGTGTGTGTGTGTGTGTGTGTGTGTGTGTGTCGGTGTATGCATATGTTGTGTGTGTGTGTGTGTGTGTGTGTGTGTGTGTGTGTGTGTGTGTGTGTGTGTGTGTGTGTGTGTGTGTTGTGTGTGTGTTGTGTGTGTAATATGATCACTTAGACATCAAACTCCTATCTGAAAACGAGATATGATAAACGATAATAGTAAAGTTACAACCCAGAGTCCACCAAGGCGAACATCTGCTTTCGATAAACTGGAAGACTATAGATCCCTTCAATCTGTGCTACAAAACAGATCACCTACCCTTACCTACAGTACATTGAGGCACTAATCTGTTTCCCAGCATAATTTTTTAGAGGAATCAGTAGCATTCCATTTCCCACAATAGATATCACGTTTCATCAAATTTTCTGTTATGGGCGAGAGTTGGGGTTACTGATTCCTCCAAACTATGCTACAAAACAGATTCCTAGTCATACACTGAAGCACTAATCTGTTTCCTGACATAGTTAAAGGAATCAGTAGTCCTCCAATGTATCCACAACAGAAGATCCCCTCATAGGTTTTTATATTTATATATTTTTTTATCATTATTTGTCTTTGGAGATTACCACACTAACCCACTTCTCTTTGGTCTTCCTTTCCACGTTCTCAATCCTCGAGGTAGTTATAACCCTTACATATTTTTTTAAGCTAATCTCCATCCGTCTGCACATGAGTACGCACACGAGACAATATCTATATACATACATACATACATACATACATACATACATACACACATACATACATACACATGAGACCTACTCACCTTTTAGTCCTTTCCTTCCCACCTTTCTTTCCTTCACTGTATATCTTCCCTACATACACACACTAGAGCTCCTCCTACATACCTAATCTTTTTCTACAGCTCTGCCAGTTCTTTCTTGATTATCCATCCTTCCTTGCATAATACACATCCATCACACGTCACCATGTCAGAATATACTTCTTCATTTTACTTCTTTATTCTCTGCATGACTCGTTTTCCACCTCTTCCTTCCATTTAGCCTTTCTTTCATTGCCTTCTTTATCACACCTATAATCCTCTTCCTCCCCCTCTTCTTCCCCCTCTTCTTCCCCCTTCTCTTCTTCCCCCTCCTCTTCTTTTTCCCCTCCTTCCCATCTTCATCTTCTTCCCCCTTCTCTCATTTTTGCTCCTCCTCTTCTTCCTCTTCCTTCCCATCTTCCTCTTCCTCCTTCTCTTAGTCCGTTTACCACTCCCTCCTCACTTTGCTCACCATCTTCTCTTTCTTACACAGTTTCTGCATCTTGCCAAGTAATTTTTTCTCCTCCTTCTGCTGCTCTTTCCTCCTCCTCTTTCTTCTTTTTCATCTCCTTCTCTTTCTTCTCCTCTTTCTCCTTCCTTTTTCTGTTTTTTTTTTTTTTCAATTTTTTCCTCCTCTCTCTCCTCTTCCTTCTTCTATAATTTTATCTTTCTGTACTTCTATAAATTTATCTTCTCTCCTTCTTCTCTAGTTTTATCCTTCTTCACTTCCTTCATCTTCACTTCTTCCTCCTCCTCCTCCTTTTATCCCTCCTCCTCGTCAGCATCACCCTTCTCCTCCCCCCTCACACCTTCCCCCTCTCTCTTCCCCTCCCTCCTCCTCCATCCCCCTCACCCCTTTCCCCCCTCCCCTTCTCCCCCTTCGTATATATCCAGCTTATGAGGAAAGGTTAGCACTCTCGTTTCACTTCAGTATGGCTGTATGGCTTAAGCTTGACGGATCCATTAACCTTTTTTCTCCTTTAGCCACATATTTACCTCAATCTCCTTCACCCTTAGTTCATTCTCTCTCATATTTACCTCAGTCTCCTTCACCCTTAGTTCATTCTCTCTCATATTTACCTCAATCTCCTTCACCCTTAGTTCATTCTCTCTCATATTTACCTCAGTCTCCTTCACCCTTAGTTCATTCTCTCTCATATTTACCTCAATCTCCTTCACCCTTAGTTCATTCTCTCTCATATTTACTTCAGTCTCCTTCACCCTTAGTTCATTCTCTCTCATATTTACCTCAGTCTCCTTCACCCTTAGTTCATTTTCTCTCATATTTACCTTAGTCTCCTTCACCCTTAGTTCATTCTCTCTCATATTTACTTCAGTCTCCTTCACCCTTAGTTCATTCTCTCTCATATTTACTTCATTCTCTCTCATATTTACCTCATTCTCCTTCCCACATGTTTATTTCATTCTCCTTCCCACAAGTTTATTTCATTCTTTCTTCCACAAACTCTATTTTATTCTCTCTTCCACAAATTTACTTCATTCTCCCTCAAATTTACCTCCATTTTCCTTCCCTCACCTTACTTTATTCTTCCTTCCCTCACCTTACTTCATTCTCCAACAAATTTACTTTATTCTCCTTCAAATTTTGCTTCATTTTCTCACAAATTGATTCATTTTCTCATAAAGGTACTTCATTCTCCTTCAAATTTACTTTATTTTTCTTCCCACAAATTTACTTCATTCTTCCTCCCTCATATTTACTTCAGTCTCCTTCCATTTTGGCACTTCCTCATACTAATTAATTGCTTATCCATCAAATTCTCTCCATTTCCCTCAAAAATTAATTTATCTCCTCCTTCCTCGTATTTTTCTCCTACTCCTCCAAAATTTCTTCCTCCACTCTCACATTTCCATCCGTTTTTCCCTCTCTCTCTCTCTCTCTCTCTCTCTCTCTCTCTCTCGCTCTCTCTCTCTCTCTCTCTCTCTCTCTCTCTCTCTCTCTCTCTCTCTCACACACACACACACACACACACACACACACAAACACACACACAAACACACACACACATACACTCTCCCTCTCTTTCTCCCTTACATTTTCTTCTTCTCACTCACATTCTATTTTCCCTCTCCCTCACATTCACCTCTATAAGTCTAACCCATATTCTCCTCCTCCTCCTCCTCCTCCTCTTCTCTCCTTTCCTCCACCTTCTCTCATTCATGCACCTGTACCTGCTCGCCTACCTGCCTGCCTTCCTGCCTTCCTGCCCACCTTCCTGCTTTCCTACCTGCCTGCCTGCCTACCTACCTATATTACATCCCTGCCTGCCTACCTTCCTGCCTGGGTGACCGACTCCGCCTCCGATAACTGCCTACCAACACCATACTTCCTGTCTTCCCTCTGCCTAACTGACCTTCCCTATTATATGCCTGCCTTCCTGCCTGAATATTTCGCCCACGTATGAGTCTTCCGTGCCCTCCTGCCTGACACTCATTGCCTTCCTAACTTTCCAGAGCTAAGACTCCAGTGCCTGCCTCACCACCTTACTGTGTCTGCCAAATAACCTCTATGTTTTGCTGACTGAATCCCCCTGCCTGCCTGCCTGCCCAAAATATATCCCTTTCTCTGTATGCCTTCTTGCCTGTCACACTGTCTCTCCCTTTCCTGCCTTCCTTGCCTTCCTTTTTCTCTTTGCCATTTTCCCCATCCATATCCCTACCTTCATCCCCTCTTTCCTGTCTGCCTTTTCTCTACTTCCTATGCCTACCTTTTTCCCACTCCCTTTCCCTACCTTTTTCATCTTATCATACCTACCTTCCTCTCTCCCTCTTGCATGCTATCTCCAACCTCCTATCCTTACCTTTTTGCCACTCCCTTTCCCTACCTTTTTCACCTTCTCATACCTACCTTCCCCTCTCTCCCCTATCTACCTTCCTCCCTACCATTCCCTCGTACAATGCCAAACTTTCCCTGCCTGCCTGCCTGCCTGCCTGCCTGCCTGCCTGCCTGCCCAGCTAATCAGATTTACTCTTTACTTATGAACTTTCCCACCCTGCCTCATGTGGACCCCTCAAATATTTGTCCCTTCGAGTTTTCTTCATCTTGTTCAGTTTGTTTCCGTATTGTTCTTGTTTTGGGAGTTTGTCGCGTTTCGTTAAAGAACCCTGTGATTGTGTACGAAAATTGGATGCTTCTGATTTCTTCTAACTATGCCACGAAACAAATTCCTTTCATATAGGCAGCCTACATGGTGTTTCGTGGCAATATTTGAAGGACTCATTTACCTCCAGTTTTCTGACAACATCATCACACAGATGGTCCCTTAATGTTAATGTTCTGAACTTGGCTCTGTTTGTTTGTTTGTGTGTTTGTTTCACGCCATTGTTCACCCAGCTGGTTTGTTCTCTCATTTCACGTTATTATTATTGTTATTGTTGTTATTGTTGTTGGTGATTTTGTAAATTTTCTGTTACGTTATTCATATTGTAGTTATTCGTTCTGTATTAGGTAACCAGGTAACCTTGTATATGATCACCAGTTCTCTCGTTGTCTGTGCCTCCTTTGTATTTCTTTGTATTCCTTTGTAATGAATGGTATTGTTCATCAGTTGGTTCTCTTTGTTTCCTTGATCATTGTTCATCAGTTTTTTCTGTTGGTTTAATTTCGTTCGGCTCTTATTAGTTTCTCTTGTTCTTGTGTTGCTGTTCTAGATTTTGTTAGGCCCTGTTGTGCGTGCGTGCGTGTGTTTGTGTATATATGCGTGTACGTGTCTGTGTGTATTATGTGTGTGTGTATATTTGTGTGTGCGTGTGTATATGAGTGTAAATGTGTGTATGTGTGTGTATATGAATGTGAATGTGTGTGCGTGTGTGTGTGCGAGTGCAATCGTGATTTAAGGTACACAAAATAATCTTCGACACTGAAATACATAATAGTGTACCGTTTCCACAAGAGTCCCGTTTCTGTTATAAATGATAAAAGGAAATTCAATCACAAACAGAATAATAATAGACTCATCTCTCACTATACATATAATACCTGGATAATGTACCTCATCTTGTGTTACTATAAAAAGTCTCAATCAGTCATAGCAATGTATTATCTAATGAACTAAAAAATAACCATAAATATTACCTACTTTACACCAATTGTTCCCGAGTTAGTGAAGACTCAGTATAAAAATAAAAATAGGCAACATTGATAAGGCATTAACAT
>JAWZYT010002539.1:10000-24149 GCA_034508575.1 Petrolisthes manimaculis | reverse complement strand
CAAAAATCGCCAACACCCCCATTTTAGCCAATCACAACTCACCTTGGGGCTACAAAACTGGGCTACAAAACATTGGTAACACTGCTTCTACCCTTCACACTTGGGCTACAGGTGGCTAGTGGTGGCTACAACACCATGGCAACACTGCATTTACACATTCGAGTCAGTTTCAATTTTCATCTACTATATTGCACACCTTTATACTTCACTTTAATCTACATCATTTTTAATACTACTATTTCACTTTTAGTACACTTTATTGGCTTTCAAGGGCATTATTTTCATTTCATTTCATTGCAAATGTTTCTTTGTTTACATGGGTGTGTGAGAGAGAGAAAGAGAGAGAGAGTCGTAAGTATAGCCAGAACAAAAGCATCAATTGGCAATACTACTACTACTACTACTACTACTACTACTACTAATAATAATAATAATAATAATAATAATAATAATAATAATAATAATAATAATAATAATAATAATAATAATAATAATAATAATAATAATAATACAGGTAATAATAATAATATATAATAATGAATAATTTCTAATCTATATATCTAATATATAATAGCATGGTGTATGTTAATAAACACGTTTTCTTTAGTGGTAGAAACGGGATAGAAAATTGGTTCAGTTCATCCCTATATAAGTCAGATTTCACTGCCTGCCTGCCTACCTGTCTGTCTGTCTGCCTCCCTCCCTGCCTCCCTGCCTGCCTGCCTGCCTGCCTGCCTGCCTCCCTACCTACCTGTCTGCCTGCCTGCCTGCCTGCCTCCCTACCTACCTGCCTGCCTCCCTACCTGCCTGTCTGCCTCCCTACCTACTTGTCTGCCTGCCTGCCTGCCTCCCTACCTACCTACCTGCCTGCCTGCTTGTTAAAACACGTTTTTTTGGCCCAAAAACTCGATTTGTGCATGCATCTTCGATACCCGTTTATATCCCAAATTTAGCCTAAAAACACCGAAAAATCGAATTTTTTGGGTCTCAGAAGCGATTTGTACTGTGCTAGAAAAATTTCAATTTTCAGGCAAAAAAAAATGCTAAAACACGTTTTTTTGGCCCAAAAAGTCGATTTGTACTGTGCTAGAAAAATTTCAATTTTCAGGCAAAAAAAATGCTAAAACACGTTTTTTTGGCCCAAAAAGTCGATTTGTACCGTGCTAGAAAAATTTCAATTTTCAGGCAAAAAAAATGCTAAAACACGTTTTTTTGGCCCAAAAAGTCGATTTGTGCATGCATCTTCGATACCCGTTTATATCCCAAATTTAGCCTAAAAACACCGAAAAATCGAGTTTTTTGGGTCTCAGAAGCGATTTGTACTGTGCTAGAAAATTTTCAATTTTCAGGCAAAAAAAATGCTAAAACACGTTTTTTTGGCCCAAAAAGTCGATTTGTACTGTGCTAGAAAAATTTCAATTTTCAGGCAAAAAAAATGCTAAAACACGTTTTTTTGGCCCAAAAAGTCGATTTGTACTGTGCTAGAAAAATTTCAATTTTCAGGCAAAAAAAATGCTAAAACACGTTTTTTTGGCCCAAAAAGTCGATTTGTACTGTGCTAGAAAAATTTCAATTTTCAGGCAAAAAAAATGCTAAAACACGTTTTTTTGGCCCAAAAAGTCGATTTGTACTGTGCTAGAAAAATTTCAATTTTCAGGCAAAAAAAATGCTAAAACACGTTTTTTTGGCCCAAAAAGTCGATTTGTACTGTGCTAGAAAAATTTCAATTTTCAGGCAAAAAAAATGCTAAAACACGTTTTTTTGGCCCAAAAAGTCGATTTGTACTGTGCTAGAAAAATTTCAATTTTCAGGCAAAAAAAAATGCTAAAACACGTTTTTTTGGCCCAAAAAGTCGATTTGTACTGTGCTAGAAAAATTTCAATTTTCAGGCAAAAAAAATGCTAAAACACGTTTTTTTGGCCCAAAAAGTCGATTTGTACTGTGCTAGAAAAATTTCAATTTTCAGGCAAAAAAAATGCTAAAACACGTTTTTTTGGCCCAAAAAGTCGATTTGTACTGTGCTAGAAAAATTTCAATTTTCAGGCAAAAAAAATGCAAAACACGTTTTTTTGGCCCAAAAAGTCGATTTGTACTGTGCTAGAAAAATTTCAATTTTCAGGCAAAAAAAATGCTAAAACACGTTTTTTTGGCCCAAAAAGTCGATTTGTACTGTGCTAGAAAAATTTCAATTTTCAGGCAAAAAAAATGCTAAAACACGTTTTTTTGGCCCAAAAAGTCGATTTGTACTGTGCTAGAAAAAATTCAATTTTCAGGCAAAAAAAATGCTAAAACACGTTTTTTTGGCCCAAAAAGTCGATTTGTACTGTGCTAGAAAAATTTCAATTTTCAGGCAAAAAAAATGCTAAAACACGTTTTTTTGGCCCAAAAAGTCGATTTGTACTGTTCTAGAAAAAAATCAATTTTCAGGCAAAAAAAATGCTAAAACACGTTTTTTTGGCCCAAAAAGTCGATTTGTACTGTGCTAGAAAAATTTCAATTTTCAGGCAAAAAAAATGCAAAAACACGTTTTTTTGGCCCAAAAAGTCGATTTGTACAGCGCTAGAAAAATTTCAATTTTCAGGCAAAAAAAATGCTAAAACACGTTTTTTTGGCCCAAAAAGTCGATTTGTACTGTGCTAGAAAAATTTCAATTTTCAGGCAAAAAAAATGCAAAAACACGTTTTTTTGGCCCAAAAAGTCGATTTGTACAGTGCTAGAAAAATTTCAATTTTCAGGCAAAAAAAATGCTAAAACACGTTTTTTTGGCCCAAAAAATCGATTTGTACTGTGCTAGAAAAATTTCAATTTTCAGGCAAAAAAAATGCTAAAACACGTTTTTTTGGCCCAAAAAGTCGATTTGTACTGTGCTAGAAAAATTTCAATTTTCAGGCAAAAAAAATGCAAAAACACGTTTTTTTGGCCCAAAAAGTCGATTTGTACAGTGCTAGAAAAATTTCAATTTTCAGGCAAAAAAAATGCTAAAACACGTTTTTTTGGCCCAAAAAATCGATTTGTACTGTGCTAGAAAAAATTCAATTTTCAGGCAAAAAAAATGCTAAAACACGGTTTTTTGGCCCAAAAAGTCGATTTGTACTGTGCTAGAAAAATTTCAATTTTCAGGCAAAAAAAATGCTAAAACACGTTTTTTTGGCCCAAAAAGTCGATTTGTACTGTGCTAGAAAAATTTCAATTTTCAGGCAAAAAAAAATGCTAAAACACGTTTTTTTGGCCCAAAAAGTCGATTTGTACTGTGCTAGAAAAAAATCAATTTTCAGGCAAAAAAAATGCAAAAACACGTTTTTTTTGGCTCAAAAAGTCGATTTGTACAGTGCTAGAAAAATTTCAATTTTCAGGCAAAAAAAATGCAAAAACACGTTTTTTTGGCCCAAAAAGTCGATTTGTACTGTGCTAGAAAAATTTCAATTTTCAGGCAAAAAAAATGCTAAAACACGTTTTTTTGGCCCAAAAAGTCGATTTGTACTGTGCTAGAAAAATTTCAATTTTCAGGCAAAAAAAATGCTAAAACACGTTTTTTTGGCCCAAAAAGTCGATTTGTACTGTGCTAGAAAAATTTCAATTTTCAGGCAAAAAAAATGCTAAAACACGTTTTTTTGGCCAAAAAAGTCGATTTGTACTGTGCTAGAAAAATTTCAATTTTCAGGCAAAAAAAATGCTAAAACACGTTTTTTTGGCCCAAAAAGTCGATTTGTACTGTGCTAGAAAAATTTCAATTTTCAGGCAAAAAAAATGCAAAAACACGTTTTTTTGGCCCAAAAAGTCGATTTGTACAGTGCTAGAAAAATTTCAATTTTCAGGCAAAAAAAATGCAAAAACACGTTTTTTTGGCCCAAAAAGTCGATTTGTACAGTGCTAGAAAAAAATCAATTTTCACGCAAAAAAAATGCTAAAACACGTTTTTTTGGCCCAAAAAGTCGATTTGTACTGTGCTAGAAAAATTTCAATTTTCAGGCAAAAAAAATGCTAAAACACGTTTTTTTGGCCCAAAAAGTCGATTTGTACTGTGCTAGAAAAATTTCAATTTTCAGGCAAAAAAAATGCAAAAACACGTTTTTTTGGCCCAAAAAGTCGATTTGTACAGTGCTAGAAAAATTTCAATTTTCAGGCAAAAAAAATGCTAAAAAAAGTTTTTTTGGCCTAAAAAGTCGATTTGTACTGTGCTAGAAAAATTTCAATTTTCAGGCAAAAAAAATGCTAAAACACGTTTTTTTGGCCCAAAAAGTCGATTTGTACTGTGCTAGAAAAATTTCAGTTTTCAGGCAAAAAAAATGCTAAAAAAAGTTTTTTTGGCCTAAAAAGTCGATTTGTACTGTGCTAGAAAAATTTCAATTTTCAGGCAAAAAAAATGCTAAAACACGTTTTTTTGGCCCAAAAAGTCGATTTGTACTGTGCTAGAAAAATTTCAATTTTCAGGCAAAAAAAATGCTAAAACACGTTTTTTTGGCCCAAAAAGTCGATTTGTACTGTGTTACGACCCTCAATACGAAACTTGTGGGTTCATCTATAGGGAACTACCAAGACAGTGGTTAGGCAAATTAGTTCTTTGTTTAGATTCCCACCAATCATGTATTTTTTCCCTCTACCAATAGGAGAGGAGGATTTGGGTTTTGGCGGGAAATCATTTTGCATAAATAGCGGGGGCAGGTGGTTCGAGGTAGGACTCCACAGAGAGCTTTCGTATGGCATACATACAGTGTGTTCCAGTCTTCCACCAAGGATTTACTCAGTGTCTCTCAGCTCTGCCCATCACTCACTTCATTGTGTTGAGTATATATATATATATATATCTTTAGAAATCTCACCTCTGCCCTCTCCTTGTGTATATATGGGTTTACTTATATTTCGTGTATTTCATGTATTTAATATTGTGTAACGTATGTTGTTTCTTATGTGTTTATTTCTGTGTCTTTAATATCTTTGTAATATAATTGTGTAAAACTAATTTATCTTTCTCCATGCCCTTGAATTATACTGATCTTGCTGTCAGAACTATTAAGCGTTCACCCTTTAATTTTAAATCTAGTGTTGGGGCCAAACTCCGGGCATGGCCAATAGAGAATTGAAATACCAAGTACGTTGGGCGTAACATTAATGGCGACCTCGCCAGGATCTTCGGATTATTAAGTAACTCATATTATTTTATTGCTGTGTAACTATCTAATTTCATGATACTTGTATATATTTTATGTGGTGGAGTTCTGTGATACTGTGTTATCTTGGTTGGTAGAAAAGCACTCTCAAAGTGTCTTTCCTTGCTTGTGTGTGCGGCTACACAAAAGGGCACTTTATATTCGAACTCCAAACGAATTGTTTTGGTTTTCATCTTAGGACTATTATAAGTGTTATATTTATTAGTTTAGTCATTGATTCTATCTTAGAATTGGGGAATACGGGTGTTTTATCATTCATATCAATTTTCTGTGGAAAATCTGGAGTACCTCACGTAGAACACTCATCGTTTGGAAGTTGTCCTAACCAAACCTTTTCATATACACTGTTCCTAGGTGTATCCCCCTACTAGACTAATTGATAAACACCTCACTAAGAGAGCATTTGGTGGTCGTTAAACATAGGCTTAGGGCTGTGTCTGCGATTAGGCCGCTGCATTCAAACCAAATCCACTCTCTTCTTCTACATTTTCATATCTAGTATATAAGGAATTTATTTATTATGGAAGGTGAAGGTATTGATATTGACCAGTTTATTAATAAACCTAATCATGAGTACATTGACTTGTTAAAGAAAGAGGACTGGATTAAAGTAATAACCCACTATCAGATACCTTTACCTTACCATCCATCTAGGATTACCAAACCTAATATTAAGGATATTGCTGTACAATATTTAGTTAATGCTGGACTTATGAATCTCCCTCCCATAACTAATGATGAGGAACCTGACCCTTCTAACTTTTGTCTAGGATCACCTATTCAGGCAACTGCTAACATTGATATAATGCCTCAGTCACTTGGAGGTTCTTTGACAAATTCAGTAGAAATTGAGAGATATAGAATAGAAATGCAATATAAGTTAGAGCAGCAGAAAATGGCCCTAGAGGAGCGGAGAATGATGCTGAACATTGAACTCGAAAGAGATAAGTTAGCCATATCTAAAGATAAGGTAAGAGAGGAAATAAGGATTAGAGAGAAGGAAAGTTCTTTTAACATATCTCATGCATGTTCTATGATACCCACTTTTGATGAGGGTGATATAGAGGGATCTTTTAATCTTTTTGAACGCCTTGCTACTAAGAGCGAGTGGCCAAAGGAACAATGGATGATCTTAATTGCACCTAAGCTCACTGGTAAATCATTTCGTGTGTACATAAATTTAGACCAGCCCGAAGACTATGATTTTGTTAAGCGACAACTTCTTCATGCTCATGCTGTAACTCCTGAAACATACCGAAATAAGTTTCGAAAACTTTCAAAACCAAAGCAACAGTCGTTCATAGAATTTGCTAATGAAAAACTTAAACTTTTTAAAAAGTGGCTAAATGCTCTTGAAGTGACTACCTATTCGGATCTAGTGAATCTCATGGTTTTAGAGGAGTTTAAGAACAAAGTGCCCTTTTCCATTGTTAAATACATAGAGGAGAGGGATGAGAGAGAATTGTTTAGGGTGGCAGAGTTGGCTGATGCACAAGCTTTGAGACTGGAAACTTGGGGAAGGCTGGAAGGAGAGCACTCTGTTAATGTAAAAGCTTCCTCTGGTCATGTCCCTCATAATAATCATCCATTTCCAGATAAGCCGAAGAACAATGATTCATATAATAATAATAACATAACATGTGCTTATTGTAAGAAACCAGGTCACACTATTGCTTTCTGTAGACACCCAAAATGTGTAAACAGTAGGAATAATTCCAGTTCTTTCATGTCAGGCTCGTCAACCACTCCATCTAATCCAGTAGCTACTAATAATGGTAATGGTTCTCAATCGGAAAGATTGTTTAAAGATTACACTTTTCTCGGTCATGTCTCCCTTACAAATAATGGTCAGTCATACCCAGTTAATATCTTGAGGGACACAGGAGCCGCTAAATCCATATTGTTGAGTAATGCAGTTCCTTGTATAGAAAGTAACTTTACCAGAGACAAAGTGCTAATCTCTGATCTCACTTCTAACACTCAGTATCCTTTAGCCCAAGTTTATCTAGATTGCCCTCTTGTCAACTCTTGTGTTCAGGTGGCTGTCAGAGATGAATCCATGCCAGTAAAAGGAATTCAGTTACTACTCGGTAATGATATAGGGGGAAAACTAGTAGTACCTAATGTCCTAATTCCTGAACAACCACAGCTTGTATGTCATCCTGATCCTTCAGATCTGTTTCCCTCCTGTGCAATAACCCGTTCACAGGCTCATTTATTAACTCCTCGGATTCAGTCACAGCTGCCTTCCACTCCCCTAATCCCTGACTTGCTCTCTAAGGAAGAATTCATAAAGCCCCAAGATACTGATCTTTCTTTGACCTCCGAGAGACATGATGCTGTAGGGAAAACGGAGTTAGACACTTTGCCTGCTTTTTATGACAATGGAGTACTTATACGTGACTTGTCAAGGAAATATTCTGAACCTTATACTGTTAAAAAACGGCTCAATCCAGTAAATTACATAATAGCTACACCTGATAGGCGTAAGAAAAGTAAAATTGTTCATGTAAATCTAATCAAACCCTATCATTCCAGACAACCAGAGGAGGTTTATGGTGATCCTGTTACAGTTAAGGAATTGAATAATATAACAGATGACCATTGTGGTGCAGCTACTCTGTGTGTAGCAGAGACTAATCCTGTGGTGACTACTGAGGGGGACACTTATGGAGTAGATGGAGAAATAGCCAGTTGGTCATCAGTTCAGGAGCCTCTCTCCAACAGTGTCCTTCTTAACAATTATATCACGACTATTGACCTTCTGAAAGGGTATTATCAAATTTCCCTGTCTAATAAAGCCAAAGAGATTTCTGCTTTTATCACCCCTTCTGGGCTCTTTCAATACAAGGTTTTACCATTCGGTATGTGTAACGCTCCTGCTTCCTTTCAAAGAGTGATGGACTGGGTGATATCAGGTCTTGATGGTGTTGGAGCCTATTTGGATGACGTGGTTGTAACAGGAGATACGTGGGATGAACACATGGCTCGCCTACACCTTCTCATGGGTCGCCTTCAGAAAGCTGTACTTACAATCAACCTCCGCAAGTGTACCTTTGGGAAAGGAACTGCTGAGTACTTGGGACACACAGTTGGAGGAGGACGAATACGACCCAAGGATGCCAATGTTGCAGCTGTCCTGTCCTTCCCTACACCTACAACAAGGAAGGAAGTTATGAGGTTCCTGGGGATGTCTGGATACCACAGGAGGTTTTGTAGTAACTTTGCAGACGTCGCAGCACCTTTAACTTGTCTTGTGAGCAGGAAGGTGCCTTTCTGCTGGACAGACAACTGTGACGCCGCCTTCAAGAGCCTAAAACTATTCCTCTCCTCACAACCCGTCTTGCATACTCCAAACTACAGAGAATCCTTCCATCTACAAATCGACGCAAGTGGAGTTGGAGTAGGTGGGGTCCTACTACAAGAATCTAGCGATGTTCTCCACCCCATAGCCTACTTCTCAACCAAGTTGAAACCCTACCAGTATAAAGGTTATTCCCTGCAACAACCCAACGTTTCTACTTGTGGGGTCACTTATAATCTACCTCTTCCGGACCCCTACAGAGGTTTTGGTGAAGGGGGTATGTTACGACCCTCAATACGAAACTTGTGGGTTCATCTACAGGGAACTACCAAGACAGTGGTTAGGCAAATTAGTTCTTTGTTTGGGTTCCCACCAATCCTGTATTTTTCCCTCTACCAATAGGAGAGGAGGATTTGGGTTTTGGCGGGAAAATAAAATGTATAAATAGCGGGGGCAGGTGGTTCGAGGTAGGACTCCACAGAGAGCTTTCGTATGGCATACATACAGTGTGTTCCAGTCTTCCACCAAGGATTTACTCAGTGTCTCTCAGCTCTGCCCACCACTCACTTCATTGTGTTGAGTATATATATATATATATCTTTAGAAATCTCACCTCTGCCCTCTCCTTGTGTATTATATGGGTTACTTATATTTCGTGTATTTCGTGTATTTAATATTGTGTAATGTTTGTAATGTTGTTTCTTATGTGTTTATTTCTGTGTCTTTAATATCTTTGTAATATAATTGTGTAAAACTAATTTATCTTTCTCCATGCCCTTGAATTATACTGATCTTGCAGTCAGAACTATTAAGCGTTCACTCTTTAATTTTAAATCTAGTGTTGGGCCCAAACTCCGGGCATGGCCAATAGAGAATTGGAATACCAAGTACGTTGGGCGTAACAGTGTATATGTGTAAGGGATATGTATGTATGATATGTAATGATGTATATGTGTAATGTTATGTAATGATGTGTATGTATGTGTGTGTAAGGGATATGTATGATGTTATGTAATAATGTGTATGTGTAAGGTTATGTAATGATGTGTGTGTGTAAGGGATATGTATGATGTTATGTAATGATGTGTTTGTGTGTGTGTGTGTCATGAAAGAGGTGATTAGATGTAGAATTTATAATGTAAATGTTTGATTATTTACTGTGAATTACTCTCCATGTTGATAATTACAGGATGTACACATGTGTAGCTTTTATTAGTACACCAGTATAGGCTACTCATCTTTAAAGTCTCATTATAACACACCTACATTGTTGTAATAAGCATGGCTTCTTTTATCCTGGCCTTCAGATGTACACGAGTAAATCACTACAGTGGAGGAAACTATACATATGTTTTCATGGAACCCCAGACCAACACCAATAAACTCTAGTATTCTATTGGTGTTGCCTCAGAACTGACTCACCATTAGGCTATTATAGTTGTTAGGTTAAAGTTAACCAATTTTAAAATATCTCCTACTATTGAATATATAATGGTAAATGGTATTATATTGCATATTGTATATCACATACAAGTAATGTGGGAAGTGATGGTGGGTAGTGGACGTTCCAATGTGTAAATTAATAATGGTCAATCATGTAATAACTTTGTATATTACAAACAGGTAATACTGAGGGAAGGAGGGAATTAGCGGACGTTCCAATGTGTAAATTAGTCCTAACCAATCATGTAACTTTGTATATTACATACAGGTAATAATGAGGGAAGGGAGGGATGGTGGGTAGTGGACTTTCCAATGTGTAAATTATTCCTGGCCAATCATACAACTTTGTATATTACATACAGGTAATAATGAGGGAAGGGAGGGATGGTGGGTAGTGGACGTTCCAATGTGTAAATTGTCCTAGCCACTCATACAACTTTGTATATTACATACGGATACTGGAGGTAATAATGAGGGAAAGGAAGGTGGGTAGTGGACTTTCCAATGTGTAAATTATTCCTGGCCAATCATACAACTTTGTATATTACATACAGGTAATGGAGGTAATAATGAGGGAGTGAGGGAGTGGGAAGGGACATAATATTATGGAGGTAGCTGACGTACTGGCGTCTCATGTAGAAATAAACGCCTTCACTAACACCAAATTATCAATATCCTATATTACCAAACATTAGTGGAAGGTGTCTTGCATACTGTGTCAAAGTACCATTACGATCAATTAATTGGTTTGAAAGATATTTGTGAAAACCGATGACTCACTCTCCCTGGAATGGATATTAGGCCCCAAGCCTATAATTATGTTACTCTCACTACGGTTTAAACTATTTATAAATAACTATAATAGACTTACTATATGTTACTCTCAATACGGTATAAACTATTTATAAATAACTATAATAGACTTACTATATGTTACTCTCACTACGGTATAAATTATTTATAAATAACTTTTAATTTTTCAATGTCAAGGTTATAGAAAGGAGTCTTATTTACTATACAGTACTAATCTTTCTCTTCAAGACTAACAAGGCTTATTTATAGTATGTTATTACTATTACTATAATGTACCTATTACCTTCTAAGCAATATAACCTTATATACATTCAAACGTTTGTAAGTTACAGATAGGATATAACAAGATCTAGAATAAGGGTATTCTACATTTTGGGATATAAGTACTGAGATGTATATAATTTATTGTGTATTCTGTCGTCAGTTGCATTACATTTGTCATAAAAATAAATTAGGGAACTTGTACATTTTCTTCACTATAAAAATAATTAATGTAGTTAACACAATAAAAGCACACATACTCATAAAGACAATTAGGTTTGACTCCGACTGATTTTCATCCGGCCGTTGGAACAGGCCTGGCCGGATGAAACACACAGGCCGCTTCAAGCTTCGTCAGCCGGACAGACCGTGTGTAGGACCGGCTTTATTAAGTCCTTGAGTCCTTAAATACAAAGACTATAATTTTATTACAAAGACCTCAAGGTACTCTTAAATATCCGACTACAGATTTACGTTGTCATTACAGTGGTCTGAAATGTACTGTTTGTATTTTGATGAGGCTGCCTTCGTGGCCTGTGTGTGTGTCTTGTTTGTCGGTCTGTGTGTGTATGGTCAGCTTTAACACCGTATTTGTGACACCTTGGTTCTTGTAAGGGTTTTAAAATAATAATTATTTTCTTTCACCTTCTGCTCTGTAACAACTTATAACAACGTTTTGTACAGACACACAGACCACAAGGATAATGGCCCTTAATTATGGGGCTAATACACTTTTGGTATGGAAATGGAAGTGCCTTGATTCCTTCAAAGTATGCCAGCAGGAAACAGATGCCCTCAATGGTACTAATATGTGGGGATCTGTTTCAAGGTATCGTTTGAAGGAATCAGAGACTATCCAATTTACCACCCACCAAAAGAATGTCTCCTTAATTAAGGTGGTACTATACTTATATGGTACATTAGAGTGTCTTGATTCTTCCAAAGTAGGCCAGGAAACAGGACTATAGATGATGAGCAAACATCATAGTGTCCTGTTGCTTGAAATAGTTTGGAGGAATCAGCTGTTCCAGATTTACCAACACTGTAATATGGCCCTTAATCTCGTGTTCGCTGAGAGCATTGGAATGTTGTTGTTGTTGTTGTTGTTGTTGAGATTATACCTCCATGGGACCAATGTTATTATTATTATAGACATTGATGGACAAACAGAATAACACCAGCCGTCTGCTTGTGGAGTGAGGGACATTCTACAACACCTACTGAGAACACCGCCACTTCCCCTGCTAAGTGACAACTCAAGACACCGACACCAGCAGCTGATCCCGATACACCCACGGTCAGTATATATTGGCCTTGGATACACCTGTGTGTATTATAATAAAATCATAACTCACTACCAGTACTGTAACTGTTATAGGACTGAAGCTGAGAGGGAGAGGAAGGACACCACGATGATCACTGCTTCTACACACTTTCAAGGTCACACACATCCTTCTTGGAGAGAGAGAGAGAGAGAGAGAGAGAGAGAGAGAGAGAGAAAGAGAGAGAGAGAGAAAGTACACCAGAAAATAAGCGTCTGTAAACAGGTTATGTTTGCCAATGATGTCTCTGATTGGTCCAGTCAGAACATACAATTAGCGTGTCTATGATTAGTGAATACAAGTATTTATTTATTATATATATAACGTGTACCATATGTGATGTATGTGTTGGTGTTGATCTCGACCATGCACTCCACTCAACAAAACCAGACACCTCGACTCCTAACACTTCTCCCCACACTGACACACACCTTAATGGTCACTGGTCACTGGTCAGTCTAATTACTCTAATAAGAGAACGACAGACAGAATAGGCTATATATAGGATGTGGTAAAGGACACTAAACTCCTCATTTCTGGATAGAACCAGTTCTTACCACCTTGAAAAAGTGATAGGAAGGAGGGACAACAAGCACTAATGATATAGAAGGAATGGAGGGACTGTTGAAGAACTGAAAAGGATTGTCTGGGGCCGAAGGGGCGCCCAAACCCTTAAAGTATCACCGTCGGCATTAATTAACTTACGAGGTGTAGCTGTGTGTGGTGTAGTGTTCCCTTCCTTGTAGTAATCTCAGGACTTTATTGCCTTATGTAAGGATAAAGTAATAATATAATTATATTCACATAACTCTGACTTGTTACGTCATTGTTCCTCTTCACACAAAACTTAACCTCCGACCCATTTGTAATTGAACCACATAACTAAACCTACAGCTACAGTGATGATGGTTGTAGGTATGGTGAGTGTCCAGGGTATAGTGGTGGTGGTTAGGTATGATGAGTGTCCAAGGTATGGTGGTGGTGGTGGTGGTGATAGTGGTACGAGGCCTGATCATGGTCTATGATCCTAGGCTGGTAAAAAGTAACCAATAGTGTTTTAGTATTATTATGACGTGTTAAATCCACAACCAATCAGCATGTTATAAAGTCTCTAGCCTCCACCCAGACCCTCTTACTTCCATCTCCTCTAGTTGCAAATGTTCTCTTTACTCTTACACACAGAATAAGTGTAATGATATCGATCTGTAAGTATAGTGTTGTAGTAACTATAGAGGTATATAGTAAATCAGTCACAACATAAAGTTGTGGGAGAAAGCTAAGATGGTTTGTGAAAAATAATATGGCTAAATTCCTATACGTGAGGGAAGATCACCTCAAAATAGGCTACAATGTTTACGTTGATGGTTGGTAGAGTATAGTAGAGACTCTATATAGGGTCTCTAGAGTATAGTAAAGGCAGGAGATGCAGTGTGTATTTGTGGATCTAGAATAAATCTAGGGCAGGTCCCTGAGATGAGTTGTGGTATTGTACTGTACGAGAAAATGATTTGGAGTAACAGAGAAATATGTGAGGGTGATGTAGTCATGTAGGATATGTAACCTACAGTATGACAGTAATGATGTGTGTAGTAATAACAGTAGTGAAGTGTGTAGTATGTGAAGATGAAGTAGGATATGTAATCTATGTATGAGAATAGTATAACAGTAGTGAGGTGTGTAGTAATAACAGTGAGGTACAATACGTAGTAATGACCAAGATCTAGAATACCAGGTCTGCTCATCGCGCATATCGGGTCGGGCTGGTACGTCGATTGGCCCCCAAACCGAGGCTTCCCAAGTCTGTCAAATATGGGACGGGATAGTAGTCTCTATGATCG
>JAWZYT010002538.1:97500-119920 GCA_034508575.1 Petrolisthes manimaculis | reverse complement strand
TGTATTTCCTTCAGTGTAATAATAATATACATTACGTGTAATATTATATCTGCCAAGTTACACACTCTACACACATTACAACAACAAGAACAGAGCAAATAGTGGCTGGGATATAATCATTTTCACACAACAACAGCAGCAGCACAGACTTGGACTTGATACACTGTTGGTTGGTGGTGAGAATTGTATTTTGTGTTATGTCCTGATAGTTAGTGTTATTATTATTATTATTATTATTATTTGAGGATATATTATTATTGTTATTATTATTATTATTATTATTTTAGGATATATTACTATTATTATTATTATTACTATTTGACGATTTATTATTATTATTGTTATTATTTGACGATTTATTATTATTATTGTTATTATTTGAGGATTAATTATTATAATTATTATTATTGTTATCATTAATATTATTATTATTATTATTTGAGGATATAGTGTTGAGAGACTAATTTTATGGATTGATATGTTTTGTAATATCGTCATATATTCAAATGTAGATATAAATATACAAATAATGGAATTGTCAGCTCCTATGAATTATACTGTACACACGTGATACATAATGTCTGACCAGAGACGAACTGCAGGCACCACACACACACACACACACACATTCGAACTCAGCCTCTATAGGTGTACTGGGTGGGGGGAAATGAACAACACGTAGCGATTCGAAGCTTTCTCCTCAACCCTGATTAAACTCGATTTCATTTGTTTTCTTATCAAAGTTTAGGTGAAAAAAAAATTTAATCCTCAACTTAAACTCTCTCACAATTTCATCACATATAGACTGACTGAGCAGGAAGGAAGGAAGGAAGGAAGGTATATATGTTACAGGAAACAAACACATGCACATACACACATACACACACACACACTCTCTCTCTCTCTCTCTCTCTCTCTCTCTCTCTCTCTCTCTCTCTCTCTCTCTCTCTCTCTCTCTCCTCTCTCTCTCTCTCTCTCTCTCTCTCTCTCTCTCTCTCTCTCTTCCTCTCTCTCTCTCTCTCTCTCTCTCTCTCTCCTCTCCTCTCTCTCTCTCTCTCTCTCTCTCTCTCTCTCTCTCTCTCTCTCTCACACACACACACACACACACACACACACACACACACACACACACACACACACACACACACACACACACACACACACACACACGCACCAGCCAAATAAAATATGATCCCCACAACATACAGGAGTAATTTGGAGGCTGAGGAGATCAAATAAACATGAAGTGTGGATTGAGGGAGGGAAGAGGGAGAGAGGGATTGAGGGAGGGAGGGAGGAGGGAGAGAGTGTACAGTCACGTTCAGTAGTTCCGGACCATCTTTTTTTTTTTTTTTTTTTTTTTTTTTTTTTTTTTTTTTTATACTGTTGGGTGTTTATTTGTATTATGTGTTGTTGTTGTTGGTCCTGTGGAATTATTATAAGGGGGTGCGGGAGTAGGGGGACAGGCTTGGGGGGGTTTTAGGAGGGTGCGGGAGTAGGGGGACAGGCTTGGGGGGGTTAGGAGGGTGTGGGAGTAGGGGGACATGCTTGGGGGGGTCGGAGGGATGCAGGAATATGGGACAGGCTTGGGGGGGGGAGTAGGGGGACAGGCTTGGGGGGGGGGGGGGGGTCGGGGGGGATGCAGGAATATGGGACAGGCTTTCTACCCACCTCAAACCTGTCCCCCTATTCCCGCACCCCTCCAGTACCCCAAGCCTGTCCCCTACTCCCACACACAGCCTTAAAATTGACTAGGCTATAGCAATCTGAAACCTGGCTGGGGGGGGGGGGGCGGAGGGGATGTAAATAAACGTGGCTGGGGGGGGCGGGGGGGTAAATAAACGTGGCCGGGGGGGCGGAGGGGGGGGGTAAATAAACGTAGCCGAGGGGTGGGGGTAAATAAAATCGGTGGAGATGAAAGTGTTGCCATCGGTTGTAGCAGAAATGAAAATAGTGACTGTTTTCTTTGATCGAGGTGACGAGTAACAAATATGAATTGGTCTGAGAAGAAAATATAAATCTACCTATATATATAAATCACTCTGTCTGTCTGTGTGTTTGTGTGTCTTTAGCCGCTATGCACGGCCACATCGTTTTACCTAGAGTAAAAAGATGTATGCCATTTTGATCGTTGAAGCCTGGGAAGCGTCCTGGGCCTACTTTTGTTTTGTAGCATAATTATTTCTCGGATTATAAGACCATAAGTACACATGGTACACCTTTATTGAGTTAGGGGAGCATACACTACCCTAATTTGAAGCCCAGTGGTCCAGTGGTTAAGGAGCTGAGCCTTAATTTGGACTTAACTGGCCTTAATTTGGCCTTACAATAAAAAAAAAAGGAATTGTTGACAAATGGTACAGCATTGTGACCGGTGTAGTCCCGGGAATGTCCTCGGTCTAATTTACAATGTAGAGAAAATATAACTATAATATAACTAAGTAACTGTAATACAACAACATTATTATTCGGTTTATTGTTTAGCAAATACCGCGTCACTTGGTACACCATTCATTACACTATATATACAGTATTTCCAGAATAACGAATGACCTCTCTTTCCATAATTATAGCCTGTACAGTACGTAACGTCTGAAATGATGTATGTACAGTATAAAATAAACTATAAATAAAGAAGAAGATAATAATAATAAAAAATCATACTCCGTTTAAATTTCAAGATACTTTTAACCACGTTCCTAAAAAAATAGACCTCACTTTAAGTAGGAAAATAACCCGAAGGAGGAGTCTGTAAACATTCTCTTATATAATGTTTGTGTACTGTATAGTCAAAAGCACCTATATACCCTAACCTTGTACAGTCGGAGGTAAAAGGCGTTCCTATCACCTCACTCGGCACTTCTTAATTAAACGATAACACACATAAAGGTTAATGGGGTGTGGGGGAGTAGGGGACAGGCTTGGGGGGGAGTTTGGGGGGTGCAGGAGTAGGGGACAGGCTTTGGGGGAGTTTGGGGGGTGCAGGAATAGGGGGACAGGCTTGGGGGGGAGTTTGGGGGGTGCAGGAATAGGGGGACAGGCTTGGGGTGGGTAAAAAGCCCGTCACCCTATTCCGGCATACATCCCCCAAACCCACCCTCCCAAGCCTGTCCCCACCTAATCCCGCACCCTCCAAAAAACCCAAAAGCCTGTCCCCTACTCCCACCCCCCCCCCCTTAATCTACCACCTGGATATATTTTTTCTGTATGGTGAATATATTTATTTTATGATTATTAACCTTTATTTTATTATTATTATTATTAACCTTTATGTTTATCTTTGAAGGAGTGTTGAGTGAGGCGTGTGACACGACTTATGCCGCCGACTGTACAGTATATTATTATTATTATTATCGGGTATAGGAACGAGATGTATATTCATTATTATTTATGTTTTCCCTGGCTGGTGGTCGTTGGTTGTGGTCATATATGGCTTTTTCTCAGTGTATGTGTGTGTGTGTGTGTGACTTGTGTGTAATTTTCTCAGTATGTGTGTGTGTATTTTGTGTGTAATTTGTGTGTAATTTTCTCAGTGTGTGTGTGTGTGACTTGTTCGTAGGTTTGTTTCCTTGACGACTATACAAGAAAGAAAATGACGATAGGAAGTCCCACACAAAGTTTATAATAAAATCCAAGGAAGATTTAACCACTTGAATTTAACCTACAGTGGCGCCATGTTGCAGATGAGTGATAAATATTAACCACGATAAATAAGAAATGAGAACAGCAAACTACAAAAACAAACTACAAAAACAAACATAATAAATACACTAAAGAGAAGGGTACATAATAAAGTGAGAGAGAGTAAAAAAAAAAGAGAGAGAGAGAGAGAGTAAAAAAAAGAGAGAGGGAGTAAAAAAAAGAGAGAGAGAGAGAGAGTAAAAAAGAGAAAGAGGGAGAGAGTAAAAAAAAAAGAGAGGGAGAGAGAGTAAAAAAGAGAGAGGGAGAGAGAGTAAAAAAGAGAGAGTAAAAAAAAAAGAGAGAGAGAGAGTAAAAAAAAAAGAGAGAGAGGGAGAGAGAGAGAGCAAAGGTTTACCCAAGGGATCCAATATTTACGAGAGAGAGACGGGGGAAACACACACATCTCCACCTCAAACACTTTTCTGAATAAGTGATGATGTTGGGGGACTGACAGCTATATAGTGGTGAAGGAATATCTGATTAAAGGAGGTGAAACGAGTGGAAGGAAGGGTTAGGAAGAAAGGAAGGAAGGGTAATGGTTGTGTTGTTGCGTAGGATAATGTGGAGGCTTCACTGAGAAAGGAGCCTTCATCTCGTCGACCAAATGTTATGTAAGCCTCGATGATTTGATAGTGTGAGGGAGGAAGAGGATTAAGTCTCCAGAGGAATATATTAATGTTTTATTGGCAATCGACCCAATGGTTTTATCACACACGTATGTATGTATGTATGTGTGTACAGTATGTATGTATGTATATATGTATGTATATTCAGTGAGGAACCATTTTTTATGTATCCAGGTCAGCTTCAAGTAGCTTAATGCTAGAATATTAATTAAAAAGAGTTCCAGGAAGTATGAGAATGACAAGACAAGCGTTGAAATGGTTATATATATACATTTATATTTATTTATATTTATGATGATTAATTGGAAACTTCAACAAGGCCAGTGGATTAATTAACATAATGACTCGTGACTGTACACTTGCAATCCATAATCCCTTACCCACCTATAAATCGAAGCCTGAGATGTGGAGTAAATGGTTTGTAGACTGGACAGGTTATACACACACATATATACACACAAACACCCACCTATCCACACACATATATACACACAAACACACATATATACACACAAACACCCACCTACCCACACACACATATATATACACACAAACACCCACCTACCCACACACATATACACACACAAACACCCACCTACCCACACACATATATATATACACAAACACCCACCTACCCACACACATATATACACACAAACACCCACCTACCCACACACACATATATACACACAAACACCCACCTACCCACACACATATATACACACAAACACCCACCTACCCACACACAACCACCACCACCACCACAACAACAACAACAACAACAACCACCACCACCACCACCACCAACACAACTACTTCTAAAATATATTGCTGTCAATTTTGCTCCCATAAAAAAAATCTTGCACACATCATTATTGCTTGTCTTCACTTTTATTATTATTATTATTATTATTAATTATTATTATTATTATTATTATTATTAGAAGTGCATTACAATTTTCATCTTTACTTCAATTTTATTACGGTATTCAGATGTCAAATAATACTAATACGTTCTGCCTCCATTAAAAAAAAAAACTAATTATACCAGAAAATAATAGTGAAATGAATAGAGATAATGACTTGCTATAGAGATGAACCCCTTCAATTCCACCCCAGGCTAAATATCAATTATGAGACAAACATTACCCCAATACGGCTCAGCTCACCCCCAAACCCAGTGGTGTGTGTGTGTGGAGGGGGGGTTGGATGGTGTGTGTGGGAGGGAGGGTTGGATGGTGTGTGTGTGTGTGGGGGCGGGGGTTGGATGGTGTGTGTGTGGGTGGGGGTTCGATGGTGTGTGTGTGTGGGGGTGGGGTTCGATGGTGTGTGTGGGGGGGGGGTGTTGGATGGTGTGTGTGTGGGGGGGTTGGATGGTGTGTGTGTGTGTGGGGTTGGATGGTGTGTGTGGGGGGTGGGGTTGGTGGGGGGGGGTACTTCAGCTGTCACTCGGGTTTACTGGCTCATGTCAGGTCCATTTCTCCTGTCATATATGTATCGAAGCAAAGAAATAAACACAACATATATATATTTAAACAGTATATAAATGTTGTTTTACATCTAGTAGTAAGGTCTCTCTCTCTCTCTCTCTCTCTCTCTCTCTCTCTCTCTCTCTCTAAATATATATAAACACAAAACACTTTGGAAACCATTCATTGTATATTCAGTTCCCGTTTCTGGATAATATTTTTCACACACACACACACACACACAGACACACACACTACTCTGATCCCCTTCCAGCCCTAACCGAGTTTTGATTTGTATTCATGAGGTGAGAGAGATGGACTTCTTTTATGCCACAACACAAAAAGGCTGTGACTCGTCGGTACCTCCTCTCAGATATGCTCAACTCAAGGGAGGGGGGAGGAGGGGAGGGAGAAAGGAGGGGGGAAGGGGGAAGGGGAGGGAGAATGGAGGGGGGAGGGGAGGGAGGTGGTGAAGGAACAAAGCCACAGCACAACACAAACAGACAGGGGACTCTTGTTTATATATATGTGTTTAGTTGTCTTTTTTACACCGCTGCCACCCGAATGGTGTATTGTTTTCGGTGCCGGATAATTATTTATTTATTTATTTATCTGTTCGTGTGTTTGTTTATGGTCTAGCGTCCACAGGTTTAGCCGTATGATGTTATTTTTTTTTTTTTTATTGATAGATATTCATCATAAAACAAAATGATTAACTTTCGGGCAAAATCGGTCGAAGGTCAAATGATGTTATTTTTTTTTTATTGATAGATATTCATCATAAAACAAAATGATTAACTTTTGGGCAAAATCAGTCGAAGGTCAAAGTCACAAAAAAATAAAGATAGCAAAGGTCGAGTGGTCGCTGTGGTGGCGGTAATGATCTTTATTAAGGGGCGGTGTTGCCATCGAATAATGTCTTGTTTGGTTTCTTTTTAGCCGAGAGCTCTTTTAGTAGAGAGAGAGAGAGAGAGAGAGAGAGAAAGAGAGAGAGAGAGGAACATATTACAAAGTTAGGCTCTTTGAATGGAGAGAGAGAGAGAGAGAGAGAGAGAGAGAGAGAGAGAAAGCTAAACATACTAAAAGGTAATATTTGAACTATTTGTATTAACTAGAACTAAATCAAGCCAGTAATCTTTCTTTCGTATACAGAGTCCATATAACCAGAATTATCTTGGAATTTATTCAACTATAATTATGTACACAAAAACCCAACAAGGAAATATTATTAATTCTCTTGGTGTTTCGTTAAGAGCCATTTCGCATGCTTGGTTGATATGTCACTCTTGTTCTGAGGGCCTTTTCAATTCAGTTTAGGCCTACGTGTGTTAATTATTAGTGTGCAAGATGGTATGCTAAGTGTGAGTATCTAATAGGGTGTATGAGATGAAAAAAATAAAAAAATGAGTGTAAAAATAATGAGTGTGTTTGTGTGTTGTGAAGATGTGGAGTGTGTGTATAAAGATGTAAACTTGAGGCTGTGATGTGCCAAGCAAGTGAAGGGTTGAGTTGAGGATGTGTAAAGGTGAGTGTAGTAAGCATTAGGGTGTAAGGTGTAGGAGTGTTAGGTGTGAGAAATCCCTTGGGTTCTCATTAAAACTCTGAAAGGAAATACTAGACGACTGGCGAGGTGGCTTGACCCTAGTGGTCCCCATATATATATATATATATATATATATATATATATATATATATATATATATATATATATATATATATATATATATATATATATATATATTATTTATTTATATATTTATATATATTGCAAACCGTGACATGGTTTTCATATGGGTGTGTGTTTACTATAGTGATGGTTCCCCCTATTCCTGCACCCCCCAAACCCCCCCCAAGCCTGTCCCCTACTGAGATATCTTTCTTTTTACCTTGTTATCTCGTCGTACAGAAACTTCCCTGTTGGCCAGTGTTCTCACCCTGACCGTGATCAGTGTGGGACGTTTTGTAGCGGTCATGTTCCCCATCCATTCCCACACCTCACCCAACCACGACCACAGAGTCATAGCAGCTGTGTGGGTGGTGTCTGTACTTATATCCTGCCCTACACTCTTCTACAGACAACTCTACAGTACTGAGGTGAGTGTGTTGTTGTTGTGTGTGTGTGTGTATTGGTGTGTGTATTGGTGTGTGTGTGTGTGTGGGTGGTGTCTGTACTCATATCCTGCCCTACACTCTTCTACAGACAACTCTATAGTACTGAGGTGGATGTGTTGTTGTGTGTTGTTGTGTGTGTGTTGTTGTGTGTGTGTGTGTGACCCCACTGTTACAATCAACCAATCAATCAATCAATCAAATCCACATCTCAATCAATCAACCAACCAATCCCTAACTAACTAACTAACTAACTAACCAACTAACTAATACCCTATAAAAATTATGTTATTGTTGTCCTTCCCTCTCGTCTGTCAGTGGTCCAACTTTACTTCTTTACTCTCTTTACTCTTTACTCTCGTTTGTCAGTGGTCCAACTTTACCTCTTTACTCTCTTTACTCTTTACTCTCTTTACTCTTTACTCTCGTGTGCCAGTGGTCCAACTTTACTCTCTTTACCTCTTTACTCTCTTTACTCTTTACTCTTTACTCTTTATTCTCGTCTCCCAGTGGTCCAACTTCACCTCGTATGCTTGTGAGGAGTTCTGGCCCACTACGAGTGAGTACAATCCCGAGACTGGAGCCTGTGTTGTGGTTTTCGACGCCAAGAAACGCTTCTACACCGTCCTCACCATCGCTCTCTACTTCCTCCCTGTCGCCATCATGTTCGTCACTTACAGGTTGGAAGGCGAAGGTCGTTTAGTTACACATTACTTAATTAAGGGACCCTGTGTTGTAGTCTGAAAATTGGAGATAAATGCGTCTTCAAATATTGCCACGAAACACACACACCTATAGAGAAAGATGGACTAACACCCGTAGTTTTAAAAAAAATTGAGGGCCCTTACTGGAGCTCTATGAATTCTCCAAACTACTCCATGCAGGCAACAGATTCCCTATTCGAAACACTGAAGCGTTTTGTGGCCTGGATTATTTGGAGGGTTCATAGAGCTCCAGTAAGGGCCCTCAAATGTTTTAAAACTACGGGTGTGAGTGTATTAATTTCTCTCCTCTGTGGCAGGAAGCAAATATTTTCTCAAGTATTTATTATATACATTGATTTCCGGAGCACATAACATTGAAATAATTAATTGGTCTTGTTCATTTAACCAACTAATTTCTATAGAAGGTCTCTATCATTTAAACAACTGGAATCAATTTACTCTAGACTATTACAAAGTTCCATTCTATTCACACAAAAAAAACTTACGTAGCCATCAATCACTATCATTACTTGTTGTTCTCCCTTTAAACACACACACACACACATACACACACACACAAAACATACACACAATCACTGTCATTACTGTCTTGTTCTCCCTTTAAACACACACATACACACACACACACACACACACAAACAAAACAGCCTAGTGGTTTGGACACGATGGAAGAGCCAACAGCCGGGTGAGTTGTCAGGCCCATCAAGGAACACAGCTGTGAGGTGGAATATAGTGAAGATGGTATTGGTGGTACTGCTGGTGTTTGTACTCTGCTGGACGCCACTACAGACACTCATCTTATACACCAACTTCTTCCACGCACAACACCACGGCAATGTAAGTCGATTATAAGGATTTAATTGTACGTTTAATTAAGGGTATTGAAAGGATTTAATTGTAGGGTTAATTAAGGGTATTGTAGGTTTAATTAAGGGTATTGTAGGTTTAATTAAGGGTATTTTAAGTCACCTATATAGATTTAATTGTAGGGTTAATTAAGGGTATTGTAAATCACCTAGAAGGATTTAATTGTAGGGTTAATTAAGGGTATTGTAAGTCACCTTATCTATATACAACAACCTGTTTACATTATTATTATTCTCCTTGGCTACAACCTGTTCACATTATATTCATTCTCCTTGGCTACAATCTGTTCACATTATTATTATTATTATTATTATTCTGCAGCCTGTTTACACAATATTTATTCTCCTTGGCTACAACCTGTTTACATTATTATTATTATTATTATTCTGCAGCTTCCTGAATGGTTCTCAACGATGGAGTTCCTGGCTTACTTCCTGGCTTACTCCAACTCGGCTCTGAACCCCATCATATACTGGGGGTTCAGTGCCAGCTTTAGGGAAGGTCTCGTTACACTCATCACGTGTGGACGCAGAGCAACACTCACCAGTTCCTACCCACGTTCGTATCTTCAGCCTGTTCAGTTCCTACCCACGTTCGTATCTTCAGCCTGTTCAGTTCCTACCCACGTTCGTATCTTCATCCTGTTCAGTTCCTACCCACGTTCGTATCTTCATCATATTCAGTTCCTACCCACGTTCGTAGCTTCATCCTGTTCAGTTCCTACCCACGTTCGTATCTTCATCCTGTTCAGTTCCTACCCACGTTCGTATCTTCATCCTGTTCAGTTCCTACCCACGTTCGTATCTTCATCATATGGTGTTGAGAATGGTATGGTAAACTCGTGATACATAATTTCTGACCAGAGACGAACGGCAGGCACCACACACACACACACACACACATACCCTGCATTCGAACTCAGCCTCTATAGGTGTACTGGGTGGGGAAATGAGCAATACCAGGCGATTCGAAGTTTTCTGCTCCTCACACTCTGGTCAGAAATTATGTATCACGAGTGTACAGTCAAAGGTTCTGCAAAAACCTGGTGGTGAATAAAAGCGAACCATTTGAGTGAAGCATATGAACCAATAATAATGTACACACCAACACATAAAGTTTCGGATCATTTATTTTTCCGAAGCCATCTAGTAAGAATATATATTAATTGTTGATTCTTAAACAACGTATATATAATGGATATCTTCTCTTTTTCTGAGACTAAAGCTAGACGATTTACACAACAACAACAACAACCGCCAACAACACAACACAACCCAACCCAACACACCACAACACAACCTAACCCTTCCTTCCTTCCTTCCACACACACACACACACACACCTAACCCTTCCTTCCTCTTCCCCCCCCCCCCAGGTCGTTGGAGAGGTGGACTAACTGGTGATACACGTGACTCCACCTTACCCTACTCTGGTCCAGAACCTGTCGTTATATTGGAGATCAGTTCATTGAGAGGCACGGCAAGGTAGGTCAATTATCTTACCTATCTTATTTATCTTATTTTACCTATCTTCCCTATATATCTTATTTGTCTTATCTTACCTATCTTATTTATCCTATCATATTTATCTTATTTTTTCTATCTTACCTATATATCTTATTTATCTTACTTATCTTACCTATCTATCTTTTATCAACTTTATTTCCTCTTATATCTTTGGTGCTTGTTGTTCTCTCTCTCTCTCTCTCTCTCTCTCTCTCTCTCTCTCTCTCTCTCTCTCTCTCTCTCTCTCTCTTTTTTTTTTCTCAGTTGTGTAAGCAAAGTTAAGTGTTAATAATAAATATGTCTTAAATATGTATTATAGCCTAACTTACAAGATTATTAAAAGCTTTTATAGAGTATATAATTATGTAAATAAAGTGACACACCATCATTCTCACTAGATTAATAAAAAATAGTGTGTAGTGAAGCATAATGTATTTATTTATTTATTAATAGATGGAAGGACCAACACACACACACACACACACACACACACACACACACACACACACACACACACACACACACACACACACACACACACACACACACACACACACACACACACACACACACACACACACACACACACACACACACACACACACACACACACACACACACACACACACACACACACACACACACACACACAACTATACACACATACACACAACTAATAATACACACACACTAATAATACACACACACACACACACACACACACACACAGGAATTTATATTATATCACTTCTGTTAATTAAGGGAAGTAGTAACCTTTTGTAAGTCATATTTGAAGTTCATTAATGTATATAGTCATCCAAACTCATCCATAAAACACACACTCTGTTTATTTTGAAGACCATTAATGTATGTATGTATAGGCCTCCAAACTCATCAACCATAAATATTTTGTTTATTAAAAAAAAAAAAAAAAAAAAAAAAAAAAACCATCCCCTGTATAATTTGATATGGAGGGATTCTGTCTGTTTCCTGGCTTACTATGAAGGACTCAGAAGCCTCCAGATATCCTATAATAATTAATGGGTTACTCCTCTTAATTAATGTGTATATATATATTATCTTATATATTTTTTTTTATGTTATCTTATAGTAGTTAGTTTGAACATAATAGTTTGCTGAACATAATGCTATACTAGTCTTACTGACAATGTATGTATGTATGTATGTATGTATAGTTGTGTGTGTGTGTGTGTGTGTATGTGTGAGTATAGTTGCGTGTGTGTGTGTGTATTATTAGTTGTGTGTATGTGTGTGTGTGTATGTGTGTGTGTGTGTATGTGTGTGTGTGTGTGTGTGTAAGTACAATAGGCCTATATTTATAATACAGTACATACTATATATATTTACATAATCCTATATAACCGAATGATGACTTTTCCTGGTAAGGTGTAAATATTCTAATGTTTATACAATTGTCCGTGTGTGTGTGTGTGTGTGTGTGTGTGTGTGTCCAGACTTGCAGGGCGAGGGGGCGGGGGTGCATCACAGAGGGGGCGATACGTGTTCAACCAAAGATCCACCAACCACCGCTCCTCCACCACTACCAACACCACCTCCACCAACACCTCCACCACCAGGGCCCCCACCACCAACCACACCCATCACACCCCATGCAAGGTCACCCCCCACGCTGATGCATACCCCCTCATGCTTGCTTCATTAAGGGGGTGCGGGAATAGGGGGACAGGCTTGGGGAGTTTAGGGGGTGCGGGAGTAGGGAGACAGGCTTGGGGGAGGTATAAGGGGGTTTCGGGAGTAGGGGGACAGGTTTGAGGGAGGTTTAAGGGGGTGTGGGAATAAGGGGACAGGCTTGGAGTGAGTAGAAAGCCTGTACCCCCTATACCTTTCTGATTCCTCCAAATGATGACACTAAAAACAGATACAGTTTGGAGGAATCACAGACCTTATAATAAATCACCAACAAGGAAATCTGCCCTAAATAATAAATCCTTCCTGCATGTCATCTCTCACCATCCCTCACTTCACCACTTATCATTTCATTATTTCATCACTTATCATTTCATTATGTGGTTGTCATGTTCTTTCTTCATTTCATTATGTGGTTGTCATGTTGTTCTTTCTTCTTTCATCATGTTTTTTTTTCTTCAGTGTTTGATGTCCCTCTTTTCTTTTCTTTTTTATGGTTAATTAATTTTGTGCATGAAGTTAGATTAGATAGATGTTGTGTTGTCAGTAATGTTTTTTATGTATATGAAGCTAGCTGTTGTGTTGTTAATAATGTTTCTTATCTGTATATAGCTAGCTGTTAATAATGTTTCTTATCTATAGAAAGTTAGCTGTTGTGGTTGTCAGTAACTTTTCTTATCAAAATATTAGTGTCATCATCTTATTTGGTGGTAGATATACTGTACAGTTGCCAAAAAAGGTACTGCGACAACTATTTATACAACATTAAGTATATTAATGTCCATAGTTGTTTGTAGGGATTATAAGTATGTATTACAGAAGGATATGTATATTTCTTTCTGTTATAGGCTACATGCTTATAGTCCCTACAAATAGTTGTGGATATTACTATGGTTAAAGTTCTATCAAGATTTGTCGCAATACCTTTTTTGGCAACTCTACATATGAATTAAAAAATACTCTAGGGATTTAGTCACACAATATTTGAGTGGGTTTCTCTTCCCTTAAAGGAGGTGGTCTGTTGTGAACATAATTAGGAGGCTACATGATACCTCCAATCTGTGCTAGAAAATAAACTTGTGGATTGGTTTACCGGATGGGGATCAGCTGTTTTCGTAATATAGGTTGGGTGATACAGTACAGCTGCCTTTCTATACGACCACGAGCTCATGTGAATTTATTTTTTTCAATTCTGTCCATTTCCGAATAATCTAAGCGTGGTGAGATAACGAATAATTACCCAATGTATCATAAATAAGAACAATATTGTCTAAAACTTTGCTGGAAACAGATTGTATATGTATGTATATATATATATATATATATGATTGAATGATTATATCTATACTTAAGTAACTGTAAAATATTATATATATATATTTATAATGGCATCTACAATACACTGATATAAGGGTGAAAAATGTATCAGTCAATGTAAGCATTTGGTATTATAGTGACATGTAGTGTACAGTACTGTATATAGATATAAGTAGCTGCACGAAAATAATATTGTTGTACTGTAGTGAGACCATTCCCTATATACCTGTACCCATGAATAGTGATATAGTCTGGGTACAGTTGGACACAGGAATTAGTGGTACAGACCAGTTAGGAAATACTGTACTGGTTCTTCTCCTGTAGCCAGTGACTACATGTTATTTTGTATTTGTTTATAGTCGCCTTCCCACAACATACTTTCTCACTCAGTGGTATATCTTATTGAACTCGGAGGAACTGAGCATTTTCCACCTAAGCTGTCCCACGAATTCCTGTGTCCAACTGTACATACATGCCATAGGTATGTTTTTACTTAATTTTCACTTAATGTGTTATCTCCAGCAGCACTGCAACTGGACAGAACAACAACAGCAGCAACAACAGCCTCGTCTGGACTGCACCTCCAGCCACGCCATCAACCCCGCCAGCCTCATGCAACAACCAGAATGTTCAGAACACGATGTGGGTCAGAACGGAAGCCGATTGAACAGCCTCGTCTCCCACTCGTCCAGTACACACACCACCGCCATGGGACAAAACGGTAGTAAAGTAAACAGTTTAATCTCACACTGCTCCAGGAAGTTGAGTAGTCTATCAGCCTCAAGCAGCACCGAGGGAGGCGACGGGTGTTTATGTTATCAGGGCAAACGACGGAAAAAGAGTAATAAAGATGTATCAGTGGATCATGAAACACAAATCTGTGAAGAGTTACGAGAAAATCTCACCAATGATACCGGGGAAGAGATGGTGTAGATGATTATTATGATGATCTGTGAAACCAAAGAGAATAAATACTGTGTACAAGATCTTTGCCTACAACAAATATCATATCGTACAATAATATCCCATCGTATAAAATGGGCCTCCTGATTCTGACAGTAAAAATCCACATTCTCCTGTACTGTACACTCGAGCTCGTAAATTCGCGACCACGTACTAATTATCATGGCCAAGGTATATATATATCTTGGCCGTACTAATTATGATGTTTATGTCATTTGAGCTGGTAACACTGAATGAGGGGAAGAATCAGAATAGGTGAAACATTATAAAAAGATATTGATACAATCTTTCATTCACCTACATTGATATACCGTACCTTCCTCACACAGTGTTACCAGCTCAGATGACACAATAACACCCCTTCCCCACACAGTGTTACCAGCTCAGATGACATAAACACTTTGGCACGTGGTAGGGAATATACGAGCTCAAGTGTACACATACATACATAATTTCCATGGATCTCACTGGATGATTTAATTATAATCGACATGGAAGCGAATGTCAATCAATCACAAAGTTATTAAAATATAAATTAAGGGAAGTAAACTATTGTGGGAAATTCTGTGGTTCTACATGATTCCTCCAAAATATCCCAAGCAACAGAATCCCTCCACACAAGACTGTAGAGGCGTGTTGCATCATAGAGTTTGGAGGACTATTATTTTCCCTACAACATGGCCACACAACAGGTTACTTCCCTTTAAGGAGAGGGTATAGTTTTGACATTTTTGGAGATTATGATTCCTCCAAACTACGTATTCCAGGCAACAGGATACCATTATTTTTCTTCATCTGGGTCTGTTGTTTCCTGGCATACTTTGGAGGAATCAAGGCACTCCAATCTATCAAAAGTATACTCTCCCCTTAAGATGGTAATTCGCTTTTGGTACATTGGAGTGCCTTGATTCCTCCAAAGTATGCCAGGAAACAACAGGACCAGAAGAGCAAAAAATAATGGTGTTATTGCTGTTGCTTGGAATAGTTTGGAGGATTCAGTTGCTCCAGATTTACCAACACAAAACTTCCCCCTTTTCGTATAACAATTAAACGACCAACAAGTGATAGTGGATGAAAATTGGAGGCTTCTGATTCCTCCTGACCACGCCACGAAACAAGCTCCTTCCATATAATATACTGTAGGTGTGTGTGTTTCGTGGCAATATATGAAGGACTCATTTATGTCTCCAATTTTCAAACTACATCACAACATTCGTTCAGGCATAAAAAAAAAAAAAAAAAAAAAAAAAAAAAATTCGAGTTGGTATATGAATCCAAAATTTGTATCGAGGTTTGCTTCGAATAGCCTGGTCGAGTATTAAGCGAGCTCAAACCAATATGAAACAGGATATATTATAAACGTTGTATGTCAAATGATTCGAAGCTTCAAACAAAACCTGGATTGTACAGATTTTGGATTGCGAGTGTATAATATGTATGTATGTCAGATGATGATTCCAAACTTTAACAAAAAAAAGACCTGAATTATTTATTTATGATGAATCGTGAATGTACAGTTGCCAAAAAAGGTATTGCGACAAATCTTGATGGAACTTTAACCCTAGTAATATCCACAAGTATTTGTATATGGACTATAAGCATGTATAACGGAAGGAAATATACATATCCTTCTGTAATACATACTTATATATATCCCTACAAACAACTATGGACATTAATATATATAATGTTGTATGAATAGTTGTCGCAATACCTTTTTTGGCAACTGTACAAACAAACTTTTTGGTCAGGTCATGGATAGAGAAAAGGAAAATGTATAAATGCCATAAGTCGTTTTCTAAGGATAAATATAAATAAAAGTAATATAGAGTAAGGCCCGTAGTTTTAACAAATTTGAGGGCCCTTACTGGAGCTCTACGAACCCTCCAAATAATCCAGGCCACAAAACGCTTCAGTGTTTAAAATAGGGAATCTGTTGCCTGGAGTAGTTTGGAGAATTCATAGAGCTCCAGTAAGGGCCCTCAATTTTTTTTTAAACTACGGGTGTGTGAGAGTACAGCCACAATCCCAAGCCCACCTTATATGAGTCGAAGCCCCGAGTTCTCCAGTAGGTGGTTTCTAGACGGCAGCCCACTCAAAGCCTACATACATACATTGGTTGGAAACGTGTGTGTGTGTGTTCTTGATGATTTAGGTGGGCTGTCATCCAGTAACCACCTGCTTCAGCTCTCTAGTCTGGTTTCAACATAAGTAGGCTGGTAGGTGTTGTGGATTGCGAGTGTACAGTTGCCAAATAAGGTACTGCGACAACTATTGATACAACATTAAATATATTAATGTTCATAGTTGTTTGTAGGGATTATAAGTATGTATTACAGAAGGATATGTATATTTCCTTCTGTTATACATGTTTATAAGTATGTATTACAGAAGGATATGTATATTTCTTTCTGTTATACATGCTTATAAGTATGTATTACAGAAGGATATGTATATTTCTTTCTGTTATACATGTTTATAAGTATGTATTACAGAAGGATATGTATATTTCCTTCTGTTATACATGCTTATAGTCCCTACAAATAGTTGTGGATATTACAATGGTTAAAGTTCTATCAAGATTTGTCGCCATACCTTTTTTGGCAACTGTACATGTGCTATAAATATGCAGTACAGTATATATAATATTATATGTGTGTGCGCGAGCCTGTATGTGTGTGTGCGCGCGCACGTGTATGTTTATCCCGCTCACTAAATACCTACATAATATTATGAGATATTGTAAAAAAAATATATACCTATATATAATGTAATTTCCGCTACATAGCAAAGCACCAGAATTAATCCGTAGATGCAAAGTAGTAAACAGTAAGGGGGAGTGGGAGTAGGGGGACAGGCTTGGGGGGGTTTGGAGGGTGCGGGAGTAGGGGGACAGGCTTGGGGGGGTTTGGGGGGTGCGGGAGTAGGGGGACAGGCTTGGGGGGAGAGTATACTTTTGATAGATTGGAGTGCCTTGATTCCTCCAAAGTATGCCAGAAAACAACACACCCAGATGAAGAAAAATAATGGTATCCTGTTGCCTGGAATACGTAGTTTGGAGGAATCATAATCTCCAAAAATGTCAAAAAGGTGAAATTCTCTTGTTTGGTATATTGGAAGACTACTGATTCCTCCATACTAAGCCAGGAAACAAAAAACCCCATTTGTAATATTGAGAGCGTCTGTTTCCTGGCATGGTTTGGAGGAATACAAAAAACTTCTAATTTCACCAACAACACAAAACTCTTCCCTTAATCATTTTTTTATTTTTTAGAATAATATAAATTGGTGTTTAGATTAAAATTTGAAAAGTTAAATACATCTAAGGTTTGTGTTGCATCCTCACTACACCAAAGTTTAGATATCTATACTATATATGACCAAATGTTTATTATGTGTGTTGTTACGACAGATGTGATATATTCTCAGTAAGAAGTGAAAGGTGTACATCAAACTCTATGTTATAGTCTGTTCAAAATTTGTGTTCCACTATAGCCTCTATCTATCTAGCTATTTCTATCTGTCTATCTATCGCTATTTCTATCTGTCTATCTATTTAGCTATTTCTATCTGTCTAACTATCTCTATTTATATATCTATCTATCTAGCTATTTCTATTTATATATCTGTCTATCTAACTATCTCTATCTATCTATCTAACTATCTCTATTTATATATCTGTCTATCTAACTATCTATCTATCTATCTATTTCTATCTATCTATCTAAACATAAGAGGGCAAAAGGAACAAAAGTTTTGGACAGGATTTAGTATATAATATTTTCTCAAACATTATCAAAACCAGCCAAGGATTCCCGTTATTTCCAACCAATGCCAATAATAACAAATACAGTAGTACAGTTGACCCCATGAATTCTTACACAGGTTATAATTATATGGAAAAGGAAGATGTAGTCAGAATATTAATAGGAGATAATATACGAGTCCAACAACAAACCTAATAATAATAATAATAATAATGTTACACTTATATTTTCGATAACATGTTGTAAACCTTCGAAAACAAGCAAACAACTGTGTGTGTATGAATTCTTGTGACCATTACTAAGTACTGTACAGTCACGAACACTAATAAGTATCCAGGTGTGTGTGTGTGTTTCGAATAACTATACTCTGTTCAAAATTTGTGTTCCATTTTCCTCTATCTATCTGTCTCTATTTCTATCTATATATCTTTCTATCTATCTCTTATCTGTCTATCTATCTATCTATTTCTATCTATCTCTTATCTGTCTCTATTTCTATCTATCTCTTATCTGTCTATCTATCTATCTATCTATTTCTATCTATCTAAGCATAAGAGGCCAGCGGAATACAAGTTTTGAACAGACTTTAGGAGACAGTAAATAAATGCACAATAACATCTCCATTGGAATTAATTTCGTTGGTGAATTGGTGGTGGAATGTTAAAAGCTTCAACCAAAATTGTGTGTATATTTATTAGTACTCATGACTGTACAATACAATACCTATACTGACAAGAGTTGGTTCCATGATTTAATTAAGAGGAGAGGAGTATACTTTTGATAGATATTTGGAGTGCCTTGATTCCTCCAAAGTATGCCAGGAAACAACAGACCCAGATGAAGACAAATAATGGTATCCTGTTGTCTGGAATAGTTTGGAGGAATCATAATCTCCAAAAATGTCAAAACTGGAAGAGTCTCAGAAGAAGCCTCCAATATGTAAACAACAACAACATTACTATACACACCAATATGTAAACAACAACAACATTATTATACACACCAATATGTAAACAATAACAACATTAATATACACACCAATATGTAAACAACAACAACATTATTATACACACCAATATGTAAACAACAACAACATTACTATACAGACCAATATGTAAACAACAACATTACAGACAAATCAACTGTACTGAATAATTTATCAATGAATTTAACTGTTGTGTGCCACGTATAAAATCAAATTTCTAGGATAGTTTATATATGTGCCAAACTAGTCAGGTATTATCACTTCTTGTTATGAATCACCTCAAGATCAGCTGGCTATCTTAGAAAATTTAATGGATCTCTTAGAAAATTTAATGGCTCTCTTAGAAAATTTAATGTGCTCTCTTAGAAAATTTAATGTGATAGGGTACCGAGTAACATTTTATTTCAACATTTATATTATTATACAGTATAGCAAACTTTACAAACCTAACCTTAGCTTGAGGGGAAGTACACTAACTTTTTTTTTTTTTTTGGTAGTTGCCAAAAAAGGTATTGCGACAAATCTTGATAGAACTTTAACCATAGTAATATCCACAACTATTTGTAGGGACTATAAGCAGGTATATACAGAAGGAAATATACATATCCTTCTGTAATACATACTTATAATCCCTACAAACAACTATAAACATGGATATATTTAATGTTGTATCAATAGTTGTCGCAGTGCCTTTTTTGGCAACTGTACTGTACATATTAGAGTGCCTTGATTCCTCCAAAGTATGCCAGGAAACAACAGGACCAGATTAATTAACGAGAATAATGGTGATCTGTTGCTGGGATTAGTATGGAGGAATCATGATCTCAAAAAAAAAAAAAAAATGAAAAAAAAAATGCCAAAACTACTGTGTACCTTATCTATCTATCTATCTATCCCTTATTAACATTAAGGGGAGGATACACTTTTGATAGATTGAAGTCCCTAGATTCCTCCAAAATATACCAGGAAACAGACCCAGATGAAGAAAAATAATGATATCCTGTTGCCTGGAATAGTTTGGAGGATTCAGTTGCTCCAGATTTGCCAACACTTTAATTAAAACATGGAGGAGGTTAGGTTGTATTTTCTTGCTTCCATCACTGATAAAAAAAATACAATAATTATTCGATACTCAGAACCCCAAATAAACACTAAGAAGAAACACTATTAAATTACATCATAAAAGGCCAGAGCTGATTTTCTGGTGTTTCATGATTATCCATTTTATAATCATCACTTAATAATTATTCATTCATAGCCTTAAGGAATTAAATGATATGATGTGTTTTGTTATTTCGTTGAGGCCAAACTGATGATCATGTTATTTTCTGGTTATACTTATTATTTCTTTACTGTTGGATTATTTTGAGAAAGATGGAGTGCTGAAGATTATTATGTGCCATTATTACATATACAGTACAGTTGACAAAGAAGGTACTGCGACAACTATTTATACTACATTAAATATATTAATGTCCATAGTTGTTTGTAGGGATATATATAAGTATGTATTACAGAAGGATATGTATGTTTCCTTCTGTTATACTGTACATGTTTATGAGTATGTATTACAGAAGGATATGTATATTTCCTTCTGTTATACATGTTTATAAGTATGTATTACAGAAGGATATGTATGTTTCCTTCTGTTATACATGCTTATAGTCCCTACAAATAGTTGTGGTTATTACTAGGGTTAAAGTTCTATCAAGATTTGTCGCCATACCTTTTGGGCAACTGTACATACATGTATTATTACAAAACAGCAGCGTATTGTTTGTTGTCAAAATATATAATAGTAAATTTATGTTGTGTGCATTATTATGAGAAGTTTGTAGAATGCTTCATGTTCTATCATTATAGGTTCTTCAGAAAATGTAATTCATATTAATTAATTAAAGGGAGATTTTCTTTGGTAAATTGGAAGGCTGACAAATAAATCCCTTGAACTGTGCCACAAACCAGACTCCCCAATAAATCCCTTTAACTGTACCACAAAACAGACTATCCTCGTTGTGCCATTGAGGGCGTCTGTATGTCTGTCTGTCTGTTTTCTGGCATAGTTAGGAGGAGGAATCAGCAGAAACCTTAACAATTCACCAACAAGACAATATCTCCCCTTAAAATCTCGAGAGGAATAAAAATTTGTGTTGCAACCACCAATATTATTTTTTCTTATATTATCATGACAATTTATTTTTCCATTATCGTTGTTGTGCCAAATGTTGATGAGTAATAAGTTGACCCTGTATATACGACAGTTTATGGATTCTAGGGCACGGATTCTCAAAGCAATTTACGACGTCCTATCTCATTTGGGACGTCCTAACTTCCCCACTGGTGTTGTGTTATTGGCAGCGTTGAGTGTATATAAAAACAATGAACAAGGCATCGTCATCTAGTGGGACAGAAGAGTAGCTACCAACACCTCGGAGTTCTAATGACACTATAATCTCGGCGCCTCGCAAGACTCACGGCCGACTAACAAACAGCCTACAGTCCCGAGGTTGAAGTATTAAGAGAGAGAGAGAGAGAGAGAGAGAGGGAGAGAGAGGGAAAAAATGCCTTACACATTAAAACACAACAAAAGAGACATACAATAGCACAGTAGAAGCAAGTTGATTCCTCCAAACATACAATACAAAAATATAACTATACCGTGTGAGTTAAGAGTCATGTGTCCAATCTCTCTCTCTCTCTCTCTCTCTCTCTCTCTCTCTCTCTCTCTCTCTCTCTCT
>JAWZYT010002538.1:7500-95000 GCA_034508575.1 Petrolisthes manimaculis | reverse complement strand
CCGTAACATCGAGGTCATATAGCGCCAGAAAAAGGTGATTGAGAGCAAGGTGTGACAGCAAGCAGGATGGAAATAAAAAGAAAAGAGGGACAGTTGTAGAAAAAGGTTTGAGAAGGAAGGAAAGATCGAGTATACAGATGGGTTAATTAAGGAAACATAGGATTATTATTTAGGCTCCCATCTTATCTTTGGAATTTAGGAGGAAAAGGGACAGTCTTCTATAAATATTTAGAATAATGAAGAAGGGGGATAAGTTAGCCGTGGAAAAGTTGTTTGAGCGGAGTGAGGAAGTCGGAAACATGAGGATTAGGAAAAATTAGTGTAGGAAGATGGTGGAGGATTGGAACAGACTAACAGAAGTGGCAGTGACTTGTACTATACTACCATTAATCAATTTAAAAAGGGTAATTGGATAAATGGAGTAGGAATGATCCACTGTTATATTTGGAAGTATAGTTGGTCTGTCTCCCTGTACTCATTCAAGAACCTTAAATAGTTAACACCTCCTGTTATCTCAAGAGAGAGAGAGAGAGAGAGAGAGAGAGAGAGATACCAACCTCTGTGCTGTATAATTTTTTGATGGTGAGTTAATAGTTGTAATTATGTATTCTATTGCCATTTTATATTACAATGTTTTTACCTTCTTTACCAATTACTTATAACATTCTAAGATGCTTTTCTTCTATGGTATTTTTTTCGGAAATGCCCCATTTCCAAGATAGCCCGGGCACATTCAAATTTTGAAATTAGCCTGACCTTACCTAACCTAATCTAGACCACAACAAACTACCGGGACCTTACCTAGGCAAACTACCTGGATCTAACCTTGGTAAACTATCAGGACCTAACCTGGTTAAACTACCGAGACCTAACCTGAGCAAACTACCAGGACCTAACTTAGGCAAACTACCGGGAATTAACCGTGGTAAAGTACCAGGACCTGGCCCGGGCAAATTACTGGAATCTAACCGGATCTTGCAATATAGTTACAAAACGGCAATAGTCTAGGTAAATACCATAATTGTTAATAAGAGCCACAGAAAAGAGATATACTGTACTAGGTTTGGCTGATACTGGTTAGGTTAGGTAAGGTTCAATTACCTTTATCAATACCCAGTGGAATTATCTTTTCAAATGTTTTTTTTTTTTTAGATATTTCAATTTTAAGATACGACTTACCGTATTTCTGTGACGGAGGGACGAACTGTGGTTGGGTGGACAGTGTTACCAAATTTCTTCAGCAAAATTAGAAAGGGCCTACAGGCAGTTGTGTGTGTTATGCCAGACCCACCTAATCAAGATACTTTTAGCTTCTATCTACAGTATTCATTTTATTTTTAAAGGTCTCAAAGGTCACTAGGTTAGGTCCCGAAGGTAGCCACAGTCTAGGTTAGGTTAGGTTAGGTCAGGTCAGGTTATTTCATGTGGTGATCAAAAAATTAATTATCTCAATTTAATATGATTGAATTTCCTGCCCAACTTAACTACTTATTGAACATTCTTCATACAATTTCCCAAGTACTGTATGGACAAAATTAGCCTAAAAGTCGGGAACCCCCTAGGAAAGCCTTACTCCCATTTCAAAGGAAATACTGTACATACAAATAATATACATGATTTTTAAAATACTCTTCAAAATAAAACTGGCCATTTTGGTTCCCAGAAAGTGTGAATATCAAGGACGCATATAATCTCAATATTTACCATAATTTCCTTCATAAATTGGTTATTACTTTACCAAAACATTTCCCAGTGTGACTGTAAATTTTGACTACCTCATTTGTACTGTCCACTGATGATTGTACCGTGTTGGTCGCCTCCACACTGACCCACTCCTATCCTTGGAAGGTCATGGATGGAGGTCCGGTCATCTGTTACTGATCAGTTGAGGGAGTAACACATATATCCCTCCCCTAGTTAACCCCTTTAACTTCCTTTACTTGAGTTGTTACTTCATAACCCCCAGCCCTAACCTAACAACCTCACCACCCACCCTCTTGGAACACCAATCACCAGACGTGTCACCCACCAACACCATAAATCCTTAGCACATCTGCCAAAGCTCTCCTATCAATCCTATCATTTGTCTTTTTCTCCGTCCATGAAGGCAGCATACAGCTTCCTACTCTTCCCAATATATTTCTCCAATGTTGAATTTTAATGCAAAGATCTGGTGCACACATCCACTCCCCTTTCTGAACCCTCCCTACTTCTCACTAACTTTATTCCCAGTTACTTTAGTCATCACTCAGTAAAAACCTTCCCATACACCTGCCCTGTCCAGTAAGAGTACAACTTTACTGTCCTCTGGAAGTCCTTTCTTTTTCAAATTTTCTTTTACAGATGGAACAAACACCTGCCTAAACCAGTCAGTGAATATAAGAGAGTCCATCCATGCGTTACTTTGAGCATGATAATCTACAGGCAAATAAGTTAGATTCTTAAAACAACGTGGCTTACGGTACTTTCCAATGACGCACAACTTAACTCTATGAGTGTGCCATATTAGCACACACTAACACTGTCAGTCGGTCCTTGCTTTGCTTAAATCCTTTAGCAGCCTCCTCTGTCTGCGGGAGCAACTACAGTACAACCCCGCGCCGGAATTTTGTATTTAATTTTTTTTCATACATGTACGTCTTTCATTTTCGACCCACAGTATACTACACACACCATTCAGCCCCTTACTCTTTAATGGTGTGGAGTTGTTTCTCCTATTTAGAAAACTTCCAAAAGTGTAGTGCGGATGTTTATAGGCAATACGGTGCACCATGTTATACAGAAAATTTTGACTGGTTGGTTTAATATTTGTAATGTAACCGCTCTGAAACCTTGGCCAAGTACAGTAATTCATCTGATTTGAACCCAATTGAAAATTTGTGGGCTTATATTTAAGTGTCGCCACCAAAACTGAGACACTTCCTCTATTCCATGTTCACAAACCACCATTAAAGTTATTTGGGACAATCTCGGCCCAGAATAGCCTATATTCAACACATTTCAGATTCACTCCCTAAGAGGCTTCAACAGGTCATAAAAAAGCGAGGTTACCATATCTACTATTAGGTTTGAGGAGAACTGTAGCTCCATTCAGGTGTATTTTCTATGCAATTAATCTCCCTCTCTCCAAGCTTAGCAGGTTGTTTGTTGTGGTACCTCACCTTCCGACATGACCAACACTGTATAGTTATGCTTCTTTTATTAAATTGTAAATTGAGTGAAGTTGGTTCCGAGATATTTTTAAATTTGCTGTCTTGTTTTACAGGAGCATTGCCTCATGGGGATGAATAGAACAGTTCATTGCTCAACCAATGGGGACTTCATACTTCTGTCTTGGTCGTTACAGGTAACTGAGGTAAGTGACAGAGTTATATACTAAGTTTTTCTTTCAGTTATTATCTTAGCATAGAAGAGCAGGAGGCATCATCCCCTTTACCTGTTGTAGTCAAACCACAGAGAAAGAAAATTAAAGATAAGAAAAGATAAGATAATTTTTATTGTCAGATTATATAAAATAAATACAGCATGAAATTTGTATTGGCATTGAACTCATCCATTTGTTAAAAATAAGCATTTTACATCAATTATACTAAAAACAATGTATTATTCATAATATATACCAGTCACGACCTTTACATACTTCACTATTGTATGTTATTTTTATTTACAAACTTATGTTCTTAAATGCCTATACAGTTTTATACTCTTTGGAATAAAGGAATTTTTAAACCTACCCGTTTCATTAGAGTGTTATTGTAGTTAATCTTGTGGTACAGTTTTTGCTTGGAGTCTACCTGCTGTCTTTACAATCTTCAATTTATTCATATTTTTACACATTATTTTTCCGTACCAAATTATAATTGTGAAACACAGGATAGATTCTACTATGGACTTATAGAATAGGGATAATATTGTTTTGTCTATGTGAATATTTTTCAGTCCTCCAGCCAATAAGATGGGGAGATGGTTTGATTTTACAATTATCTGGCAGTACTATGGCAAGATAGGATGGGGGAAACAAAACGCATAAGTGCAAAGGGATGGTTCCCTTTTATGCTGGTAATGGGAATACCGTCATTGTGAGGGAAAAATGAGATTTGACTATACTTCAGAATGCTTTTTTCTTGTATGCCTGTGTACTGTAGGGGATATATGGAATAGGTTTGCACTATAAGCAAATTCACTCTATTCCTTGTGGTTTAGTGTGAAACCTCTGTGGCTGCTTAGTATTGCTGTCCTATGATAATCCTTATCTTTGCATTATTAAATCGCCTTCATTCTGACTAATACCATAATTTTTTTGGCAGGTTGTACATGTTTGACTGTGAGAGTTCCATACGTCCCTGCTTGGTTCTTCACATCAAGCCAAACTACCACAGGCTACACTCAGCATGTTGAACCTTCACACCAAAATCTCCTCCCCCTAAAGTGAAGAGTGATCCTGGAGGACAAGGAAGAGGAGACATGTTCTCGTGGCTTGTTGGGTAATAAATAGTCATTTGTGTGATGTTTTAGACTTTAATATATATACTTTTTATACAGTCCTGGACAAAAATGTCAATTTGCATAAGGGTAACTCACAAACAAAATAAAGAGTAATGTTCTCATGTAATGTTGTTTTGAATAGCTAGTAGGTTTGCAATAAATTAGAAAATACTATTTAACCTTCTTATGGGAAGATTTCCGAGCTAAAGAAGAGAAAAGCTGTCAAACTCTTCCATGAGTCACCCTTATATAGATAAACATTATTGTCCTCGACTGTACATGAAGACCACTTTGGACCTATACTGTATACACTAAAAATTAGTTCTATATAAATTAAAATACACCACTAATCCCCTAATATATGTTAGTATTACTGCACCACTAAAGACGGGAAAAGTATGGGTTATCAAGCTTAATCTGTAGTTATTGATTTCTCCAAATTATTCCAGACAACAGACCACCATTATCTTTGTTCATCTGGTCCTGATTCCTTGCATATTTTCAAGGAATCAAGGCATACCAAAAGTATAATACCTCTCTTGTCTGTGAATTCCGTCAAATAATTCCAAGCCATTACTTTTATTAATCTGGTCCTGTTTCCTGGCACAATTTTCACAATTTTGTTTTCAATTCAGCCAACTTGGGACAAATTTATTGCACCTGGGCTATAATCAACTGGGTGAGGGTAGGACTGCATACCTCACATAATGGTGAAGAATGGGTCTCGCACGTAAATTTTGCCTGGTAGTTAGAGTACTGTAATGATAAAGTAAAAATGGGCCACTTTTATGAGTGAGGCTAAAGTATATTCATAGGCATTGTGATGATTAGGAGTAATGATACAGTAAACTCCTAGGTATGGTTGTTTAGGAGTAATGCTAAAGCAAGTTCCTAGCATTGTAGTTTAGAAATAATTAATGACGTAAATTCCTTGGCATTTGTTGTCTAGGAGTAATGCGAAAGTAAAAATGTGCAATTTAAAAAAAAAAAAAAAAGATGTAGTGGAAGGAATTTTGAATCACCCAGACCTGGGGAGTGGATTTTCAAAGATTTCCCAAACTCCATGGGTTAACACTCTTGGTAACGTGCACCATGCATTTTCTTTATTGTGGGTATTGAACCCATCTACCAAGTGTAATGTAAACAAACCCAGGAAGTTCATGAGTGTTAATTAATATGGTGGTTGTTGAGGATAACCCAAGTTTTGTGAACTGGGAATCATCATCTGTTGTTGCTGTTGTTGTTGTTGTTGCTGCTGCTGTGGCTGTTGTTGTTGCTGCTGTTGTTGTTGCTGCTGCTGCTGTTGTTGTTGTTGTTGTTGCTGCTGCTGCTGCTGTTGTTGTTGTTGCTGCTGTTGTTGTTGTTGTTGAACCCCTGCCATGGGTCTCTGTAGGTGTGAAAGGAGGGCCCCACCTTGGCCAGTCTGAGGGGCAGCATTGGGTCCTGGTCCAGCCCCCAGCATCATCCTCTGCCTCATCATTGTGGCTCCAGTTGGCCCCATGCCTCCCTGGGACCCTGGGCCCATTGTCTGACCACCAGGCCCCATGCCTCCCTGTGATCCAGGGCCCATACTCTGAGCCCCAGGGCCCATAGACTGGCCACCGGGACCCATAGACTGACCTCCAGGGCCCATACTCTGACCTCCAGGGCCCATACTCTGGCCTCCAGGGCCCATGGTCTGACCTCCAGGGCCCATACTCTGGCCTCCAGGGCCCATACTCTGGCCTCCAGGGCCCATGGTCTGACCTCCAGGGCCCATGGTCTGACCTCCAGGGCCCATAGTCTGACCTCCAGGGCCCATAGACTGCCCACCAGGACCCATAGACTGCCCTCCAGGGCCCATAGACTGCCCACCAGGGCCCATAGACTGCCCTCCAGGGCCCATGGACTGACCACCAGGGCCCATGGTCTGACCTCCGGGGCCCATGGTCTGACCACCAGGGCCCATGGTCTGACCACCAGGGCCCATTGATTGACCCCCGGGGCCCATGGTCTGACCACCTGGGCCCATTGATTGACCTCCAGGGCCCATGGTCTGACCACCTGGGCCCATTGATTGACCTCCAGGGCCCATGGTCTGACCACCTGGACCCATAGACTGACCACCAGGGCCCATAGACTGACCACCTGGACCCATAGGTTGTCCAGTGGGCCCCATGGGTTGCATTCCGGGTCGTGTGTATCCCTGGTTGGCACTCATCATGGCCAGGTTTGTGTTGCCTCCAGGACCCTGTAATATAATACAACACATTATTACAGTAGTGGTAAACTGCATCACACACATCATTAGTAATTGTACACAGTCTGACACACACCATTACATATTAATAGTGGTCTAGAGCAGAATTATTCCTACAGGCATCAACATTAACTATAGTCCATTCCAATAAGAAAATTGGCTCTGATTAGTGCAAACACATCTGTAGAGGAGACATTCCTGCTACTGTTCAAAGGTTGCAGGATTTGTTTACATTCTCACCAAGCATTCCACCTTCAAAAAATATTTATATTTCTTCACTTACCACACAAGGTAGGTAAATGTGGCAATAATAATATACATATATTATTATTACTGAACCACACTGACAGAATGGTCAATTGAATTGGGGCTAATTTTTTCTGCCACCTGATTGGTTCAACCCATCTTTATTCCATCAATGACTTAACAATCTTCACTACTATGTAATATACAGCAATTATTTCATGCTGATATTATTACAGAATATTGCAAATAACCTGTATGTACTGTACTGAGAGATAGAACTAATAGCATACATATTTTAACTAACCTGTATATACTGAGGACGTTGTACCATTTGTTGTTGAGTAATGGCTTGTGTGATATAAGGAGGTGCAGCACCAGGTTGTTGTTGTCTTAGACCCATCATGGCTGCTGCTGCTGTGCCTTGGTATCCTCCTGGTTGGTATCCCTGACTCATCATAGTGGTTGGGGGACCTCCACTTCCTCCCCCGGGTCCCTGGGCCATCATCTGTCCGCTGGTCATTGGTCCCGGTTGGTAGGAGCCGTACTGAGCCATTGTCCCCTGACCTGGGCCCCCAGGTGGCCCCCCAGGAGGGCCCCCAGGCCCACCTGCACCCATGGCATACATCTGTCCCCCCTGGGTAGGCATTCCTTGGGGCATAGGGCCACCTGGCATACCACCACCAGTACCATACATAGGGCCTTGTTGTGGGCCAGTCAGTCCTGCACGTAACCCTGGTCTGAAAATACAAAACATAACCATTAATAAATATACTACACATACTTCACCCTTTCATGTGCACAGCTGGTTAACTTTGGAACACACACACACACCTCAGTCTTTCATGTACACAACTGGTCATCTACATAAAGTAACATAATGCATGATTCCACTCAAATTATTCAATCATCCTTGAACAAGTATATGTATCCACATTTCCATAAACACATTTCATCACCTTCATAAACAAATGGTTTTGTTAGATCTAAACAATATAAGTAGTTAAAATTACTTAGGCAGTTTGCTTATGAAGGTGAGGATATGGTTTCTTCAGTCACATACTCTAAATGTTGACTGAAACCTGGACTGACCAGACCTGAAAACCAGACTGAGCTGACCTGAAAACTAGCCTGCCTTGACTTGAAACCTGGACTGAGCTGACCTGAATGTTATATATACTGACCAGACCCGACTGTGAAATCTAGACTTACCTGATAAGCCCCTGCCGTGCCATGGCAGTCATGGGTTGTGCCGCAGGAGCCATGGCTGAGAAGGCAGGGTTGGGCCCCGGCTGACCCCCTGGCCCCATCATGGGGGGAGCCCCACCGGGATGTCTTTGACCCAACATCTGGCGTATGGCAACCCGACTGTGGGAAATGCTGTTCTGGAACCTGGCCCCACTCGCTGATAAATAGGAGATAGAGAGACAATTAAAGAAACAGGTAAATGAAAGATAAATGAGGGATACAGTAATTATGATGAAGAGATATATATGAAATATGATACTCCACTCACTGATTCAGCATAACTCCGAGATAAGAAAGGGATATATGAGAGATAGAGGAACAGAAACAAAGACACACAATATCTGGCAACACCTACAATTGGAAAAGTTGGCCTGGAACCTGACCCTCCTGGCAAATAACTGATAAAGAGAGACATAGTGATAGATGAGAGACAAACGAATAAATACAGAGATTGAAAAATGATATAAATATTAATTATACCATTTATACTTCACCAAAACATGTTACACAGATGAATGATAGATAAACAGATGAAAAATACAGACATAAACAAGAGATAATTGCAAGATAAATTTACATGAGGGATATAGAATATACATAGATGAAGAGCAAGGATATCTTATATGTGCGTGGATGAGAGATAGAAATACACACATACAGTACATACCAGGTGGTAGTGGTTGTTGACTGAAGTAAGGTTGTGGTTGAGGGGGTGGTGGTCCTGGCTGTTGTCCGTACCCTCCACCTCCCATCGGGTTTGGGGAGGGGCCGTTGAAATTCATCCCTTGGTATGGCATCGGTTGCATTGTTGGCTGCAATAATTAATACACAGGTAATTATTAGTTCTAAATTTAACATTTAAAATGTATTACATTGTATCGATTGTACGGTTGAGCAATTTGAAAGCACAAGAAAATTATGGCTGTATATGGCAACATCTTCACCACCACTCAAAGTTCAGCCAATCCCGCTCCACCTTACATTGGCTGTGGGTTCCTAGTGATTCATTCATAACGATAAAGAATTGTCAGATGTTGCCATTTAATCCATATTTCTCATACACTTTCTAATTACTCGACTGTACAGTACTTGTTATGAATAGAATTTCACCTCTACCACCCTACCCCCAACCTCACCACTACAAACACCTTACTCACTTTCCTTGTCTTTCTCTCTCTCTTTCTTACACACACACACACAGCAATACTCACACTAGCCATGTTGTTGACGGGTGGAACTTGTCTGTTGTTTCGTCTCCTTTTGTTCTGAGTCTTGCCTCCACCGCCCCGCTTTGCCCCACCCCGAGGTGACTGTTCTGATGTGGGTGTGTCCGGGGCCCTCACCTCTTCCTTCACCTGTATCAAAATGGTTACACATACAAGATAATATACACACGGTAATATGTAAAGTCGTCCAAAAGAGTAATGTAATCCCCCTATGGATAGTGATATGTTTGGTTGGTAATCCCAAGTAATTCTATTCATGATTTACTGTATATCATCTGAAGACGTGTGAAATATATTTAATCTCTGATCTATTGAAGCATACACAAGATTATTACATTTCACGATGACATACAGTACTAAGAGGGAACTACTCTCCATGGATAAAGGTCATAAGTGGAGTTCCTTAGGATACAAATAATGTTCTTCATCATCATTAATAACCCATTTCCATTTTTCAAGGGGTGAAGAGTTCAAGTGCCAGTGCAGGACTCCTCACAGGCAAAAATGGTGGGCAATGGGGACACCACTTCCCTACACCAATAATTAATATATATAATATATAAGTAAATGTTACAAATGGCACTTATATGAATATATTTGCTGATGATGCAAACGTACAAAAAACAATTAAAAATGAAGAGTGCTGTTACAAAATTTGGACAAAATGGTTGGCTGGAGTAATAAATGGCAGATGAAGTTTAATGCAGATAAGTGACAAGTTATTAAATTTGGAAAAAGTGAGAAAAGAACGAATTGGCAATACAAGCTTGAAATAAAATAAATGAAGCTGAAATACAAAGAGATTTAGATCAATAAGAAATTGAATTCAGATGATCGTATAAATGTAAAAGTGAGAAAGATGTATATATTGTTATTAGCAAATATGAGTGTGGTTATCACTTATATTGACGAAGAAATGGTCAAGAAATTAGTCACATTAGAAACATATCACCAAATTAGAAAAAGTACAAAGAGCAGCAACAAGATGGGAACCAAGTCTAAGAGAACTAAACTATGAAGATTAAAGAAACTAAAGTTACCAAAACTGGAAGAAAGATGAAAGAGAGGAGATATGATTATGGTTTACAAATGTGTCACATAAGAAAAGATAAATATAGAGAACTTGTGTCAACAAGGAATACCTACAATGAGAGGCCACAGTAAGAAATTAATTAATTAGAAGAGGAGACAAAGATATACAGAAATACAACTTTACAAATAAAGTAATGGATCAATGGAACAAATTACCGGAAGTAGCGTGTGCCAAAAACATACCATACATAAATGTAAAAGAAAAATATAATAATATTCTTGGGTTTAAAAAATGGGACAGAATGAGCTGACCTGTTTTTCTGGTACAGGTTCCAGGTCCTCCGGGGGAAGTGGGGGAGGTTCCAGGTAGAATGACACAGGCTTGATGACCGTGTGTGAGTGGAACCTGTACAAAATATATATACTCTATAATATATATGTAAATAAGAACATAAATATATATATATATAAAATAAATAAGTACATATTTTAAAATAAATTTAGAAATAAAAGAAATATAGTAAATTAAAAAAAATATAGTGACTGACAAATTATATAAAAATAAAATAATTTAAGAATAAAAAAAATAGATAGATTAACTGCTTTAAATTAAAAAATCTGTAAAATAAATAATAAATAAATACATACATATATCAGACCTTCATCTCCACACTAGAGGAAGCCCTGTCATGTCACACACCCTCCGAAACACAGAATACCAAATATATAACTCCACCCATTTTCTCCCATATTCCATGTTACAGCTCCATACAGTGTAGTAGGCAATGCTATCCCTTCGTACAACATCCTCTTTACATCCATTCTAAGTGACTTACAGCCAAACATCTTATTCATTCTTCCTAGCACCTCATTCTACTTCAATTATTCTAGATTTTACCTGTCTCTATTTTGAAGTCCACCATCACCTTTGACCCCAAATACTTAAAGCACTCCACCTCCTCCAATATTTCACCATTATATTCATCCTTCTACCCTCTGCTCTCTTCCTACATCTCATTACTTTCCTCTTTGCCACATTCACTCTCAGTTTCCTCCTCCTGCATTAACATTCTCAATTCCTTTTCTGACTCTGCCACTAATGCCATATCATCAGAAAACAATAATTGGTTAAGGCCCAACTCTCTACCTCTGCTTTTACCTCTCTTACCACACTGTCCATATAAATATTAAACAACCATGGTTACATCACACAGCCTTGATGGAGTACTACTTTAACTGGGAACCATTCACTCATGTTATTTCCCACTCTAACACACGCTATACTGTTCACGAATATCCACAGATATACTAGATATAAATAAAGTAAAAATATAAACATATAATACACACCATGACTGAGCAGTCTTTGGGCCTCTACACACACACACTAACCTGAGCAGTCTATGTGCCTCTTCATATTTGAGTGGTTTGCGTTCTAGCCTTGTAGCACCAAACCAAACCCAGGATAGAGGTGCTGGGTTACGGTGACCATCCAACAGGTCCCAGGGGCTCACTTTCTGCTTCTCTGCTGCTTGGAGACCCTGAAATAATGTTAGGAATGTCAGGAATATATTTAACAAGGTGTTAATATTAAATAGACTATTGGTATAGTTTATAATGGTTGTGAGGTATAAATTACGGGATTGAGTTCATATTTGAGAAACTGAAACAGTGAAACAGTATAACTCGTTGGGTAGCGTAACGAGTGAGTGAGTGACGTCATAGGTAGGCCTAGTGACGGCCGGTGTTTTTAGTCTGCAGGTTAGTCAGAGAGTAGATGTGATGGAGAGCGGAGTTCACCACACGGAATTACAATGAAGATAAGTGGACAGTGAGTTATGATACAGAGAACTCAATGAAGATCTGGCCAGGCAGAAGACATTATGATCGAGTCCACTGACAGCGACTTAAGACTTAATAAAATAAGCAGAAGAAAGACTGAAAATTGGTGAGTAGAAAAGCAGATCAGCTAACAAAGTCCCTGAATTAGTTTTTTAGGTCCTGAATTAGTTAACAAAGCCAGGAATTAATTTAACAAGTACCTAAATTAGTTAAATTAGGTTAGGTTATTTGTACTTTCCTGTATGTTTTTTATCTTTATCAAATGCCTGAAGTCTGTTATCTCTAAGTTAGGTTAGGTTACACAGGGGTAGGTCAGGTTAAGTTAGGTTAGGTCTGATTACATTAGATGAGTTAAAGTTTAAATTAAGGTTAGGTTAAGTTAAAAAAAAAAAAGTCAGATCAGATTACATGAGGTCAGGTACTCAGGTTAGGTCAGATTAGATTAGGTTAAGTTTAATTTAAGTTAGGTTATTTCTACTTGACTTACATATTTCTTATCATTATCAAACTCCTACAGTCTGTTATGTGAGTTAAGGTTAAGTTTGATGAGTTAAGGTTAATTTAGATTAGGTTTGATCAGGGTAAGTAAAACGAGTTAAGATTTGATTAAGTTATTCCTATTTTACTTACATGTTTCTTATCTTTATCAAACTCCTGTAGTCTGTTCCCCTTGGTATCTGTGACGGATCCCCAAGGTTCCAATGTGATCACTTCAGATTGTAGTTTGGGAAGAGGTATGAGTTGACGAACCAGACGGAGGGAGACGTTGTTTCTCTCTCCAATCTCCTACAGAAGAAATATTGGAAGGATGAAGAGATTGAGAGCAGTATGTTTATATCATTATCAACACCATACATACACAGATACATTCATATATAGATACTGTACATACATACTATACATTCATAAATATATATACTGTATATGCCGGCGTATAAGACGACCCCCAAACTCCTAGGGAAATTCTCAGTTGTAGTATATGTTTGGCGTATAAGACGTGTACGCGTACATATGTGTGCACGCTAACGGGAAAAATATTGAGATTGGATATGGGAATATTCTGGTATATAAAAAGAAAGGGATTTGTAGTTCTGCACCAAACCACTGTACAGTAATAGAAGTCCTGTAATCCAAATTGCAGGGGACTGAAGGTCATTCGGACTATTGGTTGGACCTCCAAATACTGATATGGGAAAAGAAACACACAAATTATAGGATTACAGTAAACCCTGGTTATTTCGGATCAATTGAGGGGAGACACTTGACGAAGTTATCAGAAGATTTGAATTATCCGAGGGCTTAAATTTGATGTGTACGACTGTCTGCCTGTACACCCGCTCTCAAAACTATGTGTGCTTTCACTCGTATCTCTGGTTCCCATACACAGCTAGTGACTAAAAAAATTCTAAACATGAGCCCAAAGTATGGAAAATGAATATTTTTATAGGTTGTTCATTCTAAAAGGTTAGGCCTAATAGCATGAGTGTAGTGAGTAAAGAGTTGACAAGTTCTGTTTACACTAATAATTCATGAGTTTCTACTCATACAAATATATTTCCTCAGTTTATATTAATTATTCTTTGTAATTTTCTCATACAATCACTTGCACTTTTCACCATATCAAATGTCTGTACCGGGATATGTGTTAAAAGTATGAAAAATGCCCGTATTGAGAAGTTGTTCACTATAAAGGGGTTAGGCTTATCACGAGTGTATCAAGCGAGCATTAGTCATAAAAGTGGGGTGGAAATTCCAGTTATCACTAAAACTCATTGAATTTTCATTTGTACGCAAATATTCCTTAGTTTGTATTAATTAATTTTGGCAATTTTCTTTGAAAAATCACTTCCACTCAATATTAATTTGCAAATAGGTACGCCTTCACTCCTCCAATTCAAGAGCCAAGTTTTTTATCCGGCGTATAAGACGACCCTCAATTTTCAGAACACTTTTTATGGCTTCAAAAGTAGTTTTATATGCCGGCATATTATATGGTACATACATATACATACACGGACACATACTGTACATATATAGATACAGTTAAACCTCGTTATTTCGGACCCCGTTATTTCGGATTTCGGTTATTTCGGACACAATCCGCTGGAGATTTTTTTTTGTCTGAATTTTGGTTTCTCTATTTTTTCCTATTACATTTTTTACATTATACAGTAGGTATATTATTTACACATCATTACATACCTATTTATGTATATATACAGTTGACTCTCGAATAAATCCGAGGAGTTCTTATACAAAATGAGTGAAATCATTATGAACATGTCGTCTGCGAAGCGTGGGTGTGTGTGTGTGTGTGTGTTGCCACCACTTCTCCCGCACTCCTCCCCCCCCCCCCTACCCTCAGTCTCCATTCACCCTAGCTCAAGGTCAAGGGAATATAGGCCTAACATGGGTTGTCACCTTGTGTTTGACTCGCTCATTTTTAGTAATTTACGAGTTAACCACCAGCTTCATGCCAGGTGGTGCATTTACAAAACGGAAGGTCATGTCCTTCGATAGAAAGAAGGAAGATGTTTCTCGAATAGATAAAGGAGAAGGAAACACCAGAGTACAGTATGGCTAATAAAATGTAAACAATCGATATCCCGTTATTTTCCCCCTTCCCCCTACCACCTAGACCACTACCACGCATGCGTGATTTGTTATCTTTACAAGCGCGGGTTGGAGACTTGGAGTGGTTGCGTATCACTACATCATTCTTGTTTTTATTAAACAGTATTAAATAGCTACTCTGATACGTCCCACTATACGATCACGGCAAGAAATAAACTCATCTCTTCACCACACAAGGTAAATAACATTTAGGTATATTATTTACACATCACTACATACCTATTTATGTAGATATATCTGTATTTTGTGTTAATTTTTGTACAAACACGTTTTTTTTTTTTTTTTTTTTTTTCGTACCCCTCGTAAAAATTCGTCGCAATTTCGGTCAAACCGCAAATACGGACACCCTCTCCCCCCTATTAGTCCGAAATAACGAGGTTCAACTGTACATACATACTATACATACATATACATATACATTGAGTAATGAGCTATCTGTGTAATGACTCACCTTTTTAATTTTCTTGACCAGGTTGTAGTAATGGCGTCGGTTCTCTTCCTTTGATTCACAGGGTGCATCAGAAACCAGTGTAGAGTGAATCAGTGTTGCCAACATGTCCAATACTGTATTGAAGAGTTCACTGGTGGGGAGGGAAGGCATATATGGAGAGATTATGAGGTGTATGCACTGTAATATACACCCACACATGTGGATGCACACATGCTCCAAAATATGCACACACACACATTCTAAAATACAGACACACACACACATAAAGGAATTATTTTAATGTACAGTATACACACTCTAAAATACATACATGTACACTAAAACATGCACACACACACACACACACACACATGAACACATGCTTTACATACACACACACACCAGTTGTTTGAGATGTGATAATACAAGCAAATAAATAATTCACACACACAAATATTTTTACATTTAGAATCAGTACCTGTTGTTTGAGAGGCGATAATACGATTATATTTCTTTGCGACATATACATTTTTTAATAATTATATATGGGTCTAAGAATATTTCCCACATAATATTAACCTGTTATTTTAAATGTGATAACAAAAGCCTCAAAATATTCCACCTGTTATTGGAGAGATCGATGACGCCAAAGATAATGAGGTTGACGAGTAAGAGAGCCCACTCAGTGATGATGGAATTGGAGTAGGAAGATGTGATGACATCAAACAGACCTCCCACCAGGGCAAACCTCAGACTCAGAGCTTCAAGCATCAACTGCCGGCTGCGACCATCTTCGGGAAATGTCACCTGTAGGGCCCCAGGCTTTTCCTGCAAAGAAATAATAAATAAATAAATAAAGAAAGAAAAATAGAAATACAATAATCACAATAATAAAAATAATAAAATGGATAAAGAGTAAAATGATCTATCTATCTATCTATAGCTCAGACATTTCGCTCCCTCCGGGAACTCCCCCCAAGGGGGTGGCCACGGCAGATGAGTCTCCAGTTTTCCCTGTTCCAGCACTCCCTCCTCACTTTCTCCATCCCCCCTCCCCCCCTCACACTTCTCTCTCTCACATACTCTTCCACTCTGTTCTGCCATCCAACCGGAGGTCTACCTCTTACACCAGGTCCCACAACTTCACTTCCATACACCTTATTTACAAACTCCTCATCTTGCATTCTCTTTACATGTCCAAACCATCTCAGTGTATTACGCTTCACTCTCTCAACCACTCCACACTCAATACCAATTGCCTTCTCACTCATACCACATTTTTCATACACACACTCATTACTTTCTCCATCCACCTGTCAGTCTACATGCTCCTCTCAAGTAACTCATTTCCACAGCACCTATTCTTGACTGATGAGCCTTACTCCATGTCCATGTTTCCGACGCATATGTCAGTGTTGGCAGGATTATACTATTTTTCAGTCCCTTTTTCACTTCTATACTCACACTTCTACCCTTCATTATCCTCCCCAATGCACCTATGACCTGTCTACCCCTCAATGCTCTCTCTCTGATTTCTCCTTCGCACTTTGGCTTTTATCTCTCTCATACAACCATCCATATATATATTGAACAGCCATGGTGACATAACACATCCCTGTCTCAGCCCTACACTAATATTAACACTCTCACTTAGCTCACCCTCAAGCCATACACGTTTTTGTCTCTGGTAAAATGATAGGGGTAATAATAACAATAACAAATATTTATCACTAATATTAATAATAATAATTATTATTATTATTATTGAGGTAGAGCGAGTATTGAGCGAGTTGTGAATATAATAACCAAGTAATTAAGTACTTAAGTATAATAACTATATAAATTAAGTCCCTCAGTATATAATGAAGTACTATAATTTACTCACCTCCTTTGGGTAAAACAGAGACTGAGTAAGTTGAGTTCTGAGTGATTCAAGGAGTTCAGAGAGTTGATCATCTTGTCCATCTAGACACATGAGTACCAGTTGAAGGAATGGTCTGTGTGATGTGAGGGGCCAACAGTGTCCCATGGGGTGATAGTTGTTGGTGGGGCCCGTGGGGTTCTCTGCACCATTGTTACTGCTGCTCACACTGCTGGGTTGACTGTGGCCCGGTGGGGGACTGGCTACAGGGCCTTCGGGGGCCGGCGGATCCTCGTCGTGCAGGGACAGTAAGAGGGGCTTGTTGGACCCCGAATAAGACCCGCTCCCGAATTTGTTGGTGTTGTTGGCCCCCGAGTATGCCCCGAAGTTGACCGACTCCAGCACTTGTCCCGCCACCTTGAGGACCCGCCCCTGTACGGCCTTGGGTAGTTTTGAAATGAGCGGGGCAACCAGACAGATGGACTGGGGTTTACGGGGACGGTGGTGGGTAGGCAGGCCGTGTGGGTCTGGGGATCTGATTAACAAGTAAACCAATCAGTGTATAACATCCTAATATTATTATTAGTTTATTATTGTCATTATTACTATTGTGATCTGTTAGTGATATCATTATTATGATCTGATAAATTACAGAATAAACCAATCAGTCCATAGGATTTTTTTATTATTATAATTTACTACAAGCAAAGTCAATCAATCAGTATTATCAATGTAAAGGAGTTAATTAGTAGTAGTTTATCTCCAATTTATATGATTTTTTCTTCAGTTTTTATGGGTTTTCCAGTTTTTGTTATTTTATCTCCAATTTTTGTGTTTTATCTCCAGTGTTTATGGTTTTATCTCCAGTATTTCTGGTTATATCTCCATATTTTTAAATATATAAACATACAACCTAGATAGAAATCAAAACAATGTCAAACAATCAGTGATGAGCATTGTTTATCTCTAAAATATCCTGAACACACATGCACACACACACTCACTCTCTGTCTTGAACTCACACACACACACACACACACACACACACACACACACACACACACACCTATCCGGATGATCATGTGTGAGATGGAAGACTTGAATGGCAGCTTGAGCCACATTGTCCAGCCACACATTGAGTTCCTGTGGTGATGCTCGCTGTTGTTCGTATGTCAGGTGAAGGTCCAGCCACGAGATTCGAAGACTCCACTCGTCTAGGTCCTGTGCAAAATAAACATATTAATATTACCATCGTCTAAACAAACACACTAATCTTATCCTTGTCTAAACACGCACTAATCCTATCACTGTCTAAAAATACTAATCTTTTCATCTCCTAAACACACTAATCTAATCATCATCTAAAGTTTCTAAACACACAATCTTATTATCTAAACACATACTAATCCTATCACTGTCTAAACACACTAATCTTATCATGGCCTAAACACATTACTGTAATCAAGCCCAACAATCTGTGTGTAGTAATGGCGTTTTCCACTGTTGTTATGGGTGTGTATTATACCGTTATCTATGAATATGTGTACAGTAAGGCTGCTTTCATACGAGCGCTCCCGAATGCGACGTTTTAATATTCAATGGAGTTTAATGGAACCTTTCACACGACACGTTGCACGCGAGTCGAACGAGGCACAGACGTCCAAGCCTGTTAACGCGCGCATCGTCACTGGCTACTGGTGGCAAGTATAAACTGTGGCAAGCGCGAGTTGAACGCGGGTACAAAAATCTGATGCGTTTTTGTACGCGTGTACAAAAACGTCCGTGTGAAAGCAGCCTAAACCTTTATCCACTGTTGCTATGGGTGTGTAATGTACAAAGAGGGTTTACAATACACAGATTCATTATAAACAGTGCAATATACACCCATAACACCAATAGAAAAAAAGACATTACTATGTTCATAAAAGTATAGTTCCCTGTTCATTTAAATATTGTAAAATTCACTCCTAAACGTGTCTATTCTTAAATAATAATTATATAAAGTTCCCTTCAAAACTATTCTCAAAATAAAAGCGAACTGGGTAAGGGTTGTCTAATTAACCTAACCTAACCTAACCTAACCTAACCTAACCTAACCTAACCTAACCCAACCAACCCCAAAATAATACTAGATTTTGTTTTGACCTGCAGGATGTGAGATATGATGGTGCGTTGATCCTGTGAGGCGTCGTTGTGGGGGCTGGGGGCGTCGGGGTGACAAATCTGGTGCAGTAACCTCTGAGCCTAAAAAAAAATATATATATATATACAGTATAAATAACAAAATAAAAATAATACACATACAGCAAGATGTTGATAAGCTTTGTTTGTTTGTCTGGTGTGGTAACCTCTGAAGGTGGTTCTTTAAAAAGAACCTTTCCTGGGAGGCATAATAACAGCGTAACAGAGAAAAAAAACTGTGCCGACACGATGTAAAAGGGTAAAGTAAATAATTCCACTACCACCAACACCAACCACAGCTCAGTTGTCAAATATTGTTAATTTTCAAAATCCCTCCATCTAATTGGTCAGAATGAGCACACTTTAATCTATCAGATGCTATACACCCCATATAGGTGGCGTGCCATCCGCTGTAACCAGTACTGTAACTAGATGGCCAACAAGTCACCAAATAGTTCACATCAATAGTCTTGTATACCTGTCTAGAAGTTTTCACAGTTAATATCAATAGTTTATGTGTCTGAGGACGAACAAATATATAATACATAAACCAATCCGTATCAATAGTTTGCTTACCTGTCTAGGGGTGAGGGCACTTATCCAACAGTCTTTCTTTATGTGTCAGGGGATGAACAAATATATAACACATACAACAATCTGTATCAATAGTTTTGTTTACCTGTCTAGGAGTGAGTGCACTATCCAGGAGGTTTTCGGTGCTACAAAGTTCTTCAGGAATCTTAAGGCATCGTTCCCGGACCCATTCCTGTGAACAGATTTGACGGAGGGCGTATCTTGCAAAGTCCGCCAGGCTGGCCTTGTCTGCGTCCTTACTGAAATATACACCATAACATTTTTTTACCGTGAGTATAAAAGTATGAGTGTGTATGTGTGAGTTACATTTAGTTGAACTATGCCAGTCTTCTTTATTTCCACTGTAAAAACATTTCTACTTTTTTATCCCTGCCAAGAATAGATTTACACTCTTATCACCAAAACAAATTTACTTTTTGTAATACAAGACAATTTTTAATCATTTCTGCAACACACACAAACAATATTTTTTACTTGGCAACACAAAACAATTATCAACAAGCTCTGCAACACATGAGTGTGTGTGTACATCAATAATCACCCCAAAATATAGGAGTGACTGTGTGTGTGAGTGTGTGCATTAATACTCACCCCATCATATCCGAGTCATTGGAGCCACTACCCAAGTCTGATGTTCCCAGAATGTCAGAGATGGAGGCCTGACTCTTGCTTTGACCACTCAGTACATCACTCACTATCAGCATAGCCTTAGGATAAAATAAATACATAAATAAATATATAATCTAATACTGTATATTAAAGTAATAAATAAAATAAAATAATGAAACCCAACCCAAACTAACCCAACTGAACTCAACCAAATCTAGCCCCTAACCTTACCTAACCTAATCCCTTACCTAACTTAACTAAACCTAACAAAATAACAAATCATAACCTAACATAATAAAACCCAACTCAACTTAACCCAACCTAACTTAACATAACCCATCCTAACCCAACATACTCCAACCCAACCCAATGCAACCTAACCTAACCAAACCCAACTCATTTAACCCAACCCAACCTTGAGAACAGCAAGGAGTGGACTGAGTGTAATGGCTGTGTGTGCAGCAGCCAGTAGGTGTCTATCACAGCTGAGTCTGATGCTGCGTTGTTGTTGTTGCTGCGTCAGTGGGCCGCTACCCGTTGCCGCCACTACCCCCTGCCCGGCAGCCGCTGAACCTCCGCTGCCCCCTCCTGCTCCTCCGCCAGCCCCGCTACCCCCAGCCCCCCCAGAGTACTGAGAAGGGTGGGGGGTGTCTACGCTCTTAAATATGCGTAGGAGGAGATGGCAGGTGAGCCGGGCGCCAGGTTCAGCGTCCGGGTTGCCTTCACCTGGTGTGGTGCAAGGGAAAATTATGTATTTTTTAATGTAAATTTAACTACTATGACATTTTTTTCATAGAAATAATGATTTAATAATACCACACAATATGCTTTAATTTTTGTAAATGCAGCAATCTCTTATTTATCGGTATGTATTGCACTGTTTGCTATGAATCCATATACAGTAAACCCTCATTATTCACTGGGTTTGTGTGCCTGTAAAGTACAAAGAGGGTTTATTGTACACAGATTCATTATAAACAGTGCAATACACATCCATAACACTAGTGGAAAACAAGGCATTACTGTATATTGGTGTGTAATGTACAAAGAAGGTTTACTGTTCAAATTTATTACAAACAGTGCAATACAATACACTCCCTTTCACCCTTACTACAACTTATGCTCCTTCAAACATAATGTTTATAAGCATCTCAAATGTAATTGGAAATGATTCTCCTACTTTTTTTTTTGTCTCACTAGTGAGGATAGTGAGTGGGCTTTCAGCCTTTGGTCCTCACATCTTTTTAATTTAAAAAAATTGTACCGGTACTGGCCACCATTAACACCACTGCTATTCTTACACACGACTCTTAAACTACAATATTCTCACCTGTAATTTTTTTCTATAAACCACAACATTCTCACCTGTATTCTTGCTCTAAAAACTACAGTATTCTCACCTGTATTCGTGTTCTATAAACCACAACATTCACACTTGTAGTCCTGTTCTATAAACTACAACATTCACCTGTATACTGCAACACCCTCTCACCTCTATTTTTCCTCTATAAACTACAACATTAACACCTGTATTCTATAAACTACAACATTCACTAATATACTACAACAGCCTCTTACCTGTATTCCAAGCTTCCATGAGTGAGGGCAACACCACACACTTAAGGAAGTCTTGTAGTGTGAAGCAGTGTCTGGCAATGAGTATGGCAGTAAAGACAGCTAATGAACTGTGTATGGTCGGTGTAGAGTGTGGGTTGCTCAGTCCAACCTGACCCAGTACGTCTATGTAGCCTGGGGAGTCTTTGGACGAACAGCACAGTGCGTTCAAAACACCTGATGAAAGACAATAAAAAATTCTAATGGTAAATGTATATGGTGGTTCTGTGGCTGTGAATGGTTGGTATATATATGTAGCCCTCCTAAGGAGTCTTTGGAAGAACAGCAGTGTGTTCAAAACACCTCACAATTAATAACAATGTATAGTATTACTTGACACATGATAGATAACACTGCAAATAATAAACACAGCCAAATAAATGTGTATGGTTGGTGTGTGTGACTGGTATGGAGTGAGGGTAACTGTGTATGGTTGTGTGTGTAAGGGTTCAGCCACATGGTAGGGCGACATGTGAGACATGTTTGAATCAATGCTTTCGGTCATGTTCACAATCCTGTTCAATACCACTTGTTTGGATGTTCAAGTCCCCAAACATGTTTAGAGATACTGCAATGTGTCTATTTCTCACACTCAGCCAGTCACCCAGCCACTAGACCACTCACCCAGCCACACAGTCAACCACTCACCCAGCTACACAGTGAACCACTCACTCAACCAATTGACCACTCACCCAGCCACTCAGCAGACAGAGAGTTACATGAGGCAGTGAGTTCAGCACACAGGATGGCCATATCATTGAGCTTCTCATTGGATGTGTTGGGTGAACAGGCATCAATGATAGCATTACACACAAAGCTGTACCGGTTACCATTGTCTGACAGCTGTTTGATTAGTGTACTGTCGATCTTCAGTCTGTAATGGTAGGGAGGGAATAAATTACAGTAATTAGTTATCTCTCTCTTAAACATATATATATACAGTATACACAGAGCCATTGAAGTGAAGAAAACAATAGTGAGGCATTGTCAATATAGGCTATCTCTCTCCTTCAGTGATATTTCTTATCTAATGGATGAATTAGGGTTCCTTCACAAGGGCAACTAGTGACATGAAGTCATCTAGAAATGTACCACACACATACACACCTAACCTAACTCAACCTAACCTAATCTAACCTAACACAACCTAACCTAACCAAATCAAACCAAATCTAACCTCACCCTATCCACAAAAACCTAACCTAACCAAATCCAACCCAACCTATTTCAATCTAATCCAACCATACCCAATTTGGATGACATGATGAGGTAAAACATGACTTACTTAGGATTCTTGATATAGTCATCCATGAACTGCAGACTCCATCGGTATGTACCCTGGGCTGGGGTGGTGCTGGCATACAGGGCTTGCTTGATCTTGGGGTTCATCGGTGAAAACAGCTCATAGTATTTTGACTGTGGATGAGAGATTTGTGTTAACTAGTGATAAAAATACACACACATTTTTGGACTATGGGTGGGCCATTAAGAATGACACACAAATGAATATTCATGCATGTATAGTTACCTTAAGGAATGAACAGGAGGCGTAGAGTTCGTAGAGGTAAGCAAAGACGACTCTCTCTGGTGACGTGCATTCTGATGGACTCACTTTCACTAGACGACACAGGCTCTCAAAGATGGCACAAGTCTGTTCCTGTGACACTGTAAGCCAAACAAACAATGTACAGTATAGTAATATGATACTAATATTCTTTTCTTAACATATTAATTGGACACATATCAATTGGGCACACATTAATCGGACACAGCCTTTCACAGACAATCCAAGATGGCACATTTCTGTTCCTGTGACACTCTAAACTAAACATTGGTAGAAATGTACAGTACCGTAAACAGATTCAGAGACAATGGTATAATACACACCCATAACAACAGAGGATAATGAGGGTTTACTGTACAGTACACAGATTCATAGACAACCCTTTAATACACATAAACAAGGGATTACTGTACACAGGTTGTTGAACTTGCATATAGATGTGTGTATACTTTATTTGCACAGGACTTAAATAATGATACAGTAGACACTTGATACACAATTAATAAATATTTGTACTGTATCCATATCCATTGTTTCATTGTGTATGTGTGTGTATGTATGTACTTACCTAACAAACAGCAATGGTATTTCCTTAACACACCGACAATATGCAATAGTAGTGTTGGACAGTACCATCCTGCCAGACAACCTCGTTCAATGAGCTGATTCTCTATCTCGTTCACTTCTTTGATCATCTAGGAAGCGAAGGAGGGAAAATGGTTTGTTAGGGTTAATAAATAGAATTTAATCAAATCTAATCTAACCTAACCAAATATGACCAGTACTATTCTACTACAGAACTCAATATTACACATCCCCAATCAATAATACACACACACATACCTATACAGAGTTCAACAATTCACACACACACATACCTGTATACAGAGTTCAATGAGTCCATGTACATTGAGAGCGACTTCCATGAGGTCCATGAGGAAAGCAATGTGGTCATGAGTGGGAAGGTAACTACACACACCCGAACCACACCCAGACAACATCTCCAATACCTGTGGATGTACGAGTATACTGTATATGTATTTAAAGTGAGCACACACAAACAAATAAATGCACTCTCATTCTTACACACAAATTGGACAAAAATTTATACCTCTGCCGTGGTGGTGGTAGTGGTGTGGTATTGGTGGTGATGAGCATGAAATCTGTGTAAGCGCTGAGTACTGGAGCAAAAAATGAGTGAAAAATGGGTGACTTCAACTAATTACTAAGGAATGATGGGCACACCTATATATCTGCTGATGCAGTCATGAGTAAGTAGAAAGGTTTAAGTTATTGTATATGGAATTTTAATGTCGTAGGTAATTTATTAATATTTAAAATTTGCATCTGAAAAATGGAAAATTTACTGTATATTGCTGCACCAAGGGGCTACTTATGACAAGGACTACTGCAGCCAAAGGGTTACAATACTATAAATAGTTTTACCTGTACACATTTAGACTTATTTAATTGGGCCCATTTTGACTCCAGTTTTACCAATGAACCAAACACATAATGATTTTGATCCACTGTGATTTTAGTTTCACGAATGAATTTTACTCTTATTTTGACTCAGGTTTTACCCACGAGCCTAGGGTATACATATATTGATCTATTTTGACCCAAGTCTTACCTGAGATGAGACGGTGCTGGTGATGTGGTGTTGGTCAAAGTAAGAGAGAGCACAGAAGCGGGTTAATAGGTTCTCAAAGTTGAATTCTCCACGTGATGATTTCTTTACCTTTCCTCCTGGTGAAAGAAAAAAATATGCATCAGAGACAGAGATAGAGAACACACATACAGCTGTAGAGAACAAACATGCACACACACAGGGCTGTAGAAAGAGAACAAACATACACACAGACACACACACGGCTGTAGAGATAGAACACACATACACACACGCACACTGACCTTCAGCAATATCGATGCTACACCTCTTGCTGAAAAGTTTGCCAATCTCCTTAGTGAGTTTCTTGACAGCCGTCCGTGCTTCATCTCTGGCCTTCCCAACACCGTACAACAACACATATCTCTGAAACACAAGAGCACATTATTTTAAGAGGTACAGTATACCCTCCAATACAATGAATAAATACTTGTACCCACCACTTCATTTTAAACTCAGTCACTGAATATTTTCCAAGGCTTCTGTTATTTATTACCACACAGCCTAAAGTCATGTCAGGTAAGGTCACATCAGTTCAGGTCATGTGGGGACTGACCTGGTTAATCTCATGCATGTAGGTGTCATCTTGGGGGAGGGGGAAGTGTTGTGCGTACACCAAGTGACGGGGGGGTCTCTGTTTACCCTCCCCTCCCAAGTCACCCCTCCCTCCACCACCACAATCTTCAAGGCTCGTGTTTACTGCTATCTTCTGCAGAATCTTGCCCAAATCAGCATCTATGTTGTCTGTCCCTTCCTACAAAAATAAAAATGTATATTATTATTATTATTATTACTATTATTTGAAATAATTCATCCTAGAAAAAGCACTATTCTCATAAATTTATCCTACCCCAAAAAAAATATAATTCAAGTGAATTCTACAAAAACTAATATAAATTAGTTTCTACTTAATTCGTACATTTCTATAATCTTGTTTTTTCATATAAAAAGCCATTTCTGTGCTAGACCATCTCTCTCTCTCTCTCTCTAAACACACACACACAGACAGTTCACCTCTTTCTTATCCATAGTGTAGTCATGTGTACCAGCAGCCAGGTCACCTCGGGATATCAGCGTACACATGTAGGTGTCATGACTGAACACATCTTGACGAATCAACTCAGAGAAGAGAAGCACCAGGTTACCAAACTCCTGTGACCTCACTGATAATGCATTCTCATCTACAAATAGAAATATTAATAATAATAATAATAATAATAATAATAATAATAATAATACAGTAATAATAATAAAAATAACAATAATAGAAATAATAATAATATTGATAATAGCAATAACAATAATGCAAATACAAGCTACTATAACAGTACATGAGAAAGAAAGAGTGTGTGTGTATGTGTGTACAAACCATAGACTGGTGCCTGTGTATCCAAGAACTTGAGTAATAGGTTTTGGAATACACAGCCGCTTGGTGAAGACATCTGGTTCGAAGTCACTGAATCTTTCTCATCCGGAAGTTCTGTACGAAAACAAAGTTCTGTATTAATAATTATGTTATTCTGTATCAATAAAGTACTTCTATATAAATAAAGTTTCTCTGCATAAATTTCCTTTGTATAAATAAATACATTCACTAACTTTTAACTACACACTAACCTAACTCCAGCTCTTCTAAATCTATCTCTAACTCCAACTTCTGCTCTTTTATCACAAACACTAACTCTATACTCTAATTAATTAAACACTAACTCCAGCTCTTCTAAATCTATCTCTAAATTTAATACTAACACTAACTCTAACTAGACATTTACTTCAGCTCTAACCCTAACACTCACTAACACTAACTGTGCTTCTAACCTGTGTCAGCTGAGGTGAGGTTATTTTGTCGCTTCTCCAGCAGACGGGCAACGACAAGGGCTCGATGCTCACCACAACGCTGTACCTGTAATGGTGGTAGTAGTGGTAGTAGTAGTAATGGTTGTGGTTATTGTTATTGGAGTGGTAGTGGTGGTGGTAATTATTATTTTTGTTGTTCCTCTTCTTGTTCTTGTAATTGTAATGGTTGTAGTGGTAGTGTGTAGTAGTAGTAGTGGTGGTAGCAGTAGTAGTACTGGTAGTGGTATTGGTTATTATAAATAGGGTGGAATATTTACAGTGGTGGTGACGTTAATGTAAATAATGTACATTCACTTTAGTTCATAAAATCAATATAACTTTTACTGTAACACGGTGATGACACTTACCGACACAGCCCATTCACAAAGGGTGCGCACTATGGCTTCATCGCCGGAGTTGACACCGCTGGTACTGGAACTGTTGCTGTTACTGTTATTACTGTTGCTGTTACTGTTGTTACTGTTGTTGGTACTAGGGGGGCCAGGGTAGGACACACTCCCACTGCTGCTACTGTTACTGCTTGGGTTCTGTTAAATTATTATTATTATTATTATTATTATTATTTTATTATTATTATGCTATTAACATTTACATCAGTAGCTTTCCAGTTTATCAATAATATTACACACATACACACCACTACTCACCTCATTATTGGTATCTTTGGTTGAACCGAATATCTTGTTATATAAAGTGTCAAGAGAGTTGTTGGAGTCAACCCGGTCAAAACACTGTCTGTCCAGCGAGTCCAAAGCAGCCAGTACACGGTTAATGGTCGAACCTAAAGACAACATAAACATTTCATATTACAGTTGTACTCGTAACCAAAACTTCATTTTTTATTTTTTGATAAATACTCTTAACTCTTAACCAAACTGTTATTTATACGATATTACTCTTGTAACCAAAACCACATTAATAATTACTTGGATACTGTAAAGTTAGCCAAAAATGTTGAAACTTGTAAAATAACATCAACACCACACTGGGGGAATGGAAATAGTAAAATTGTGGACCATAATCTCTAGCCCTCCTGAGCTGAAGATCTGGAGAAGGCGGTTTCTGGAGGACAGCCCATCCAAAGCCTCCAACTGTTTAAGACATGTGTGTGTGGCCTCATGTTGGTCTGGGAAGCCTGTTGTCCAGAAACCACCTGCTTCAGATATCAGACTGTACATTCCTTTTCGACATACAAGTAGCACCTGTTTATCACTTCCTTCTTTTCTGCTCTCCATATCTCACTTCCTTCCTTCCTTCCCTCCCTTCCTTCAAACAACAAGAAAGTAACCTGTTAACCAACCACAGAGACTGATCCATGACCCAACCCCAAACAACAAGAGTGTGACCTGTGACCAGACCCCAGAGACTGACTCGTGACCTTACCTGTGATACTAACAGCATACTTGTCAAGAGACCACCTGTTCTCTGCTGCCCGGCTCCTCTGTCGTATGTGTTCCTCCATCATTCTCAGCTGTACTCTGGGAATACCACAACAAGTCACACTTAGTATTATATATGATGATTAAAGACTGTAGGAGAGAACCAGTATGATTGTTTTACAGATGTGAGTCTTTGTACCGGTACTTTTGGAACACCATAACAAGTCTTTATTAGTATTGTGCATTGCAATTAAGGATCTTCGGCGAGAATATGAGTGTTGTTGACGATGGCGTGGAATCAGTAAAATGGTTTTGTGTGTGTGTGTGTGTGTGTGTGTGTGTGTGTGTGTGTGTGTGTGTGTGTGTGTGTGTGTGTGTGTGTGTGTTTGTGTGTGTGTGTGTGTGTAGTCATTATACCAGGACCAAGCTATCGTATGTAAGAATATTGGTGCTGTTGAAAATGGCCTGGTACTGGTACAATGACTACAAAGACACACACACTACTCAGCCATACATCGGACATGTACCACAACATTGTCAATACTGCACCATCGATATTCTTGCCAACAGCCATAAGTGTAATATGAATAACAAAAGCCTGGGAAAACATTTGGTGGCCATTAATGAGTACAAAATGTAGTGGTTAGTAACATAACTTAATGTAACATAATCAAATCAGACCTTAACCTAACCCAAACTAATCAAATCAAACATAACCCAACCTAACCTAATATAATCCAACCCTACATACTCAAATCAAATCAAATCAAACATAACCGAATCAATCAAATCAAATCAAACCTAACTTAACTTAATGGGAGATTTTCTTCCTGGTGAATTAGAAGGTTGCTGATTTCTCCAAACCATCCCACAAAACAAATCCCCTATTAGTACCATTGAGGATTTGTTTTCAGACATAGTTAGGAGGAATCAGTAGACCTTGAAATCCCCAACAAGAGGATTTCTACTTAACCCCAAGTCCTTCAAACATTGCCACAAAACAGCACCAATATTGAAGAAGTGTGTTTCATGACATAGTCAGGAGAAATCAAAAGTCACCATATTTCATATACGATCCCAAGGTCCTTAACATGACCTCACCTGACTTGCTGGTTGTTATAGCGTGGTGGCATTGGCAGGTCTGAAGGTGGACAAGGTAAGAGGTCGAGGGGTGAGCCAGTGAGCCAGGATGCTGCCTTGCCTTCACCTGCATTGTTCCATACCAGTGCAGTGGGACAGTCTAGTGTGATGGCCTGCAGTACACATACATACATGATGGATGTTGGGAGAGCAAGAGGGCATGAATACAATCTGAGGAAAGGTAGTTGTTACAAGGATATAAAGAAATCTATCTTCCCAAACAAAGTATAGATATTTGGAAAAGATTGGAGGGGGAGGGGGAGGTGGTGTGGGCAAGGAATATTCATGTGTTTTAAATTAGACTGAATAAAAGTAGTCATGGAGACGAGACAATACGAGCCTGGCTCAGATCCCGTATACTATAACTAGCTAAACTAGGTAAATACACACACATATATACTCGTACACAGCACAGTATATATGCTATAATGCTTACTCTGTCTTTCTTATACACACACACAGACAAACAGAGGCTGTGTGTGTGTGTATGTGTGCGTAACAAATACCGTACCTGTATAAAACAAGAGGTGGCAAGGACAACTGGTCTGTGTTGATGACAAGACAATAACTCTTGGAAGGTTGTGGCCAAAGGGTTCACAGTGTGTGGTTGTTGTGGTCCTGTTGTGGTTGTTGTAGTTGTTGTTGTTGTCGTTGTTGTGCCACCAGTACTACTATTCTCCCTCACTCCACCACCACCACCACCACCACTACTACTACTTCCTCCACCAGTCACACTGCTACTCAGTCTGTAAGAGGAATGGGAGGAGACCGATATATAAATATGTATGAGGTTAATAAAGGAGTAATAAGGAGTTTATAAAGGGTTAAGAAAGTATTAATAAATGGATAATAACAGGGTAATAAGGTGTTGATAAATAGTTATGGTTAAAAATGGGATAAATTAAGAAGTAATAAAGGGATAATAAAGCATTCTTAAATGTTTAATCAGAGGATAGTAGAGGGATAGTTAAAGGAGTAAAAGGGGGTTAATAAATGGGTTAATAATGGGTAATAAGAGATTTAATAAAGGGGTAAATAAAGGGGTAATAAGAGGTTAATAATGGAGTTATTAACAGATATAAGGGAAGTAAATTGATGTAAGGAATTGATTTGGAGTGCTACTGATTCCTCCAAGGGAAAAACAAAAAGATCTTAAGTGTTACAAATTGGAGATCTGTGTTGCTTAGTGACATACAGTACATAGTTTGGAGGATTCAGTAGCCTTCCAATTTACCAGAGAGAGAGCTTATGGAGGGTTCCTGAATCCTCCAAACTATGACACAAAACAACACATGGATTCCCTATTAATAACATTGAGGTGATTCGTTTCCTTGGATGGTTTGAAGGAATCAGTAGTACTCCAATTCACCAAAAACAGGTCCTTCTCTTTACTATTCTATCATAGTAATGTATGTCTTGATTTGAAAAGCTGTGTGTGTGTGTGTGTGTGTTAGAGAGAGAGAGAAACAGACAGACAGAAATGAAAGAGAGAGACAGAAGAGACAGAGAAAGTGAGAAAGAAGAGATAGAAAGACAAGAAATATACAGAGGAGACATACATAAATAAACAAAAGAGAGAGGAGTAAAATAAAGAAACATAATTCTAACCACACACCCATTAACAGACTGTGTGAGTGGTGACTGCGGTCTTGGTGAGGAGTAACCTGAGTCGTGACAGAGCTGTGACAACTTGACAGCCGAGTAGTGGGCCAGCTTGCGTGACAGGTACTCAGACTGGGTGATCTCGTCCAGGTACTGCAGCGGTAAGGGTAACACCACCCTCAGTACCACGTCGTGCTCGGTGCCACGCCATCGTACCACGCTATCCACAACCCACTCCAGTAGCTCCTGTCTGTCCAGTAGGCCTTCCTGTTGATTTGATATAAGGGGAAGTAAAGTGTTGTTGTTGTTGTTGCTGGTAATTTTTCCTGTTTGTATATTTAATGTAGGGGAAGATAAAGTGTTGTTGTTGGTGCTGGTAATTTCTCCCGTTTGCTTATTTAATGTGGGGGGAAAAATTGTTCTTTATTTTCTTATTCTTTTTTCTTCATGTGTGTATATTTAATTATGGGGATGTCAAGTGTTGTTATTGATGTTTTGTTGATAATTTTTACTATTTATTAATAAGGGGGGAAGCGTTGGTAATTCTCCCTGTTTGTATATTCAATAATGGGGAAATAAATTGTTATTGTTGCTGTTACTGTTGGTAATTCTTCCTATTTGTTTATTAATAAGGAAAAAGGTAGTGTTATTGTTGCCATTGTTGATGTTGCTTTTGTTGGCAATTCTTCTTGTTTATTTATTAAAGGGGAGTAAGGTGTTCTTGTTATTGGTGGTAAATTTATAGACACTGATTGATTTTTCCACACTATTCCCACCAACAACAGCCACCATTTTATATTTGTTAGTTTGGTTGTGTTTCCTTTTGTACTTTGTTGGAGGAATCAAGGTGTTCTAATGTACCTAAAGTAGACTAACCCAACCCAACCTTAAAATAACCTAACATAACCAAACCCAGCCTAAATTAACCTAACTCAACCCAATCTTAATTTAACTTAACCTAACACAACCTAACCTAACTTTAACCAACCTAATGCAACCTAACCTTAACTTAATTAACCCAGGTTAACTAAATATCAATTAATCTGGTAAATAACAAACAACAACAAACCTGGTACATGAAGTGTGCAAGTTGAATGCAATAGTTCCAGTTGCGAAGGAGATGTTTGACTTGATCTGATAGAGTTTGTCCACTGGTGCTGCTGCTCCCACCTCCAATACCTCCACCACCTGACAAACCTGGACAAAGAGAAGGTTACATTAGCTTAGGGTGTTGTGTTGTGTTAGGATAGATTGGATTGAGTTAGGTTAGGTTGGGATGGGTTGGACTATGCAAAGTTAGGTTAAGTTACTGTTCATTAATATGAACAAATCATGGCATTATAATGTCATAACAGTAAATCACCACACCACAATACCTTATTTCATCTTAATATACATTATTAGATATATTTCTGCAGTATTATATCGTTTTTTGTGAAAATGTCATGTTTTTGCTTGTACGCAACTGTGCATGGGAACCAGCAATATGAGTGAGAGCACATGTAGTTTTGAGGTCGGGTGAGCCTGCGGCCAGTCGTACGCATCAAAATGAAGCCCTTTGGATAACTTGACAAGGGTTTCTCCCAATTGATTCGAGTTACCCAACCTAACCTAACCTAACCCAACTCAACCCAATCTAACTAAACTTAACCTATCCAAACCCAATCCAGCGAATACAATACCTGGATTGTGAGGTGAGGATTGTGGGGGTTGTGGAGGTGTGGGTAGAGAGGTGGAGGAACCAGACATTCCACCCCCTCCACCTGACCCTGTAGAAGCGGAGGAAGAAGTGGAGGTGGAGGAGGGATTGCCGAGGTAGAGCTCTGCTATTTTGTTGAGTTGCTCTTTGAGTAGTCGAGTTAAAGTTTGCGTCCATTCTGAAGCGAAAAAAAAAGTTAAATTGTTTGAATTACTTATTATTATTATTTATCCTTATAATTATTACTTATTATTCATTTACTTTTATTTTTATTACTGTAATGATCATACGGTAATTATTATTTTTATTATTATGAATACAAATGAATTGTACTGACCCTGTGCAATATCTGGCTGTTGTCTCTTTTTAATCTTGGACTCAGCCACTTTGGACTCGTGGTAAGCTGACGTCATCTTGATAAACCACGTGGCCCTCAGCATTGGCACACCGGACTCACACAGAGATAAGAACATGTCCTCACGCTTGCTGAAGATGGGCACCTAATTGGTAAAGTAAAAAAGGGGGGTGAAATTTTTATAACGGCTGGAAATAGTGCATTTGTCGGTCTCCATCCATCAACAACACCCAGAGGATAAAGAAAAGAGCCTGCCATATCATACTGGGCAATCATTACACCACCTACAAAGCCCTAAACACTGTACAGATGACCTCCCTGGACAGCAAACACCTTAACATCCTAAGGGGATTCAGCAAGCAACTGCTGAATAATCCCAGACACTGTGAAATGCTTCCCCCCACCATGGCGAGAAACCCGACACTCCAACATCCTCACACCGATAAGGGCATGTACTGACCGCTACAAACACAGTCCCATACCTTCAATTGTAAATATAATTAACCGAAAATAACATCAAGAAACAATGTATATGTCAACCTCAAATTCAACTCCTCATACATCATTTTTACATTTATCTTTATCATATCATCCATTCATCTATATAATTTTTCATTATATTCCCCACCCACAACATGTGTGTCTGTTTCATATGTCCTCAACTGTACCTTTATCTTTGTCACATTTCAATGTTTGTTTAACTTTTAATCCTGTAAATATGCATCAACACTTTTGTCAAAATTCCTTGTTAGCATAATTTTATATCCTGTGGAAAATATACCTTACAGTGCAATTTTTTAACCCAGTGAAATTTCTGTACAACTACCAATTCCATTATCAAAACTCCTCAGCTATTCAACCCAACAACTGATCAACTAGGTAAAGTATCCTTAATCTATAAATATTGGAATCTTCTGAAAACACAATTATCGTCATATTTCCTGACTATTCCGTAAAATCAATGCAAATCTAACCATGTACAGTATGTCAAACAATTGCAAGACTCAGTAAACTGTCCCTCCTTCCTGAAAATTGGAAGGAAGAGTTTGTTAATAGTGCAAATTATTACTGTATTATTGTTGTTTTTTTGTTCTGTGAGAAAGTTTTGGAGCCAGTACATACAAACATCTCTTTTCTAGATATAACTCTCTCTCCTTCATATTCCCAGTTTTCCAGTCTTTAACACAATCTCTCTCTCACCTTCTTAGCAAGTGCAGTGAGAGGTTTAGAGCCAGCCAGGTCCCTGAACCACGCCTCAATGGCTGTCTTTGAGCGTGGTGTCAGCAACCAGAAGTTGTCCTTTATGTTGATCTGTTGTTTTTTCCTGGCCGTGTCTGGCAGTTGATTGGACTCTGCTTTCTTTTTCAGGATGGCATTGAAATAGTTGGCAACCTGATGGAAAACAAAGAAAAAATTAAAATAAACTCTAGAAAAAATATGATAAACGATTTTAGGAAATAAAGAGATATTATTAAAGTATGAAAGAATATGAAAAATCATTATACAAATTCAAAACACATAAGAACAATTATTTAAAAATGTAAAAAAAAAAAATGAAATGAAAAAAAAAAGAAAAAAAAAAAAAAAAAATTGTACTGTATGTACAAATGAGAACACTATAATAATTGGCAACCCGATGGAAGAAAAAAAAAAAAAATGTATAAGTTAATGGAGTCTTTTGATTATTCAAAGAAATGTCAGGAAACAGGACCAGATGAACAAACATAATGGTTGCCTGTTGCTTGGAATAGTTTTGAAAAATCTGTATAGGAAATTCTGAAGTAAAACCATTCCTCCAAATTATTCCAAGCAAAAACATCTGGTCCTGTTTCCTCCAAAGTACACCAGGAAACAAGACCAACTGCATTAAAAAGTTTGGAGGTATCATTTGCTCCGGATTTACCCACACTGTATTATGGTACTTCCTTAATTATTCCAGCTCCGTTACTGACCTTAGCGGGTGTGATTGAAGTGTTCTGAGCACTGCCGTACTCATCTTGAATCTGTGGTCGATGAGTAAACCCTTGCTTCACACTCACATCATCTAGCTCATCCTGTAAACAAACATTCAAATTAAAAATATATACTGTATATAAATAAAACACAAACTCTACAACTAAACTAAACAAGCAATGCAATTAGAGCAACAAACATTACCTATAAAACAAATTTAAAATACCTAACACAAATATTATACAGTAATTAAAACTTTTATTTTTTTTATTAAAACACCTACATACAATAAGTAGTTCAATTAACTCATCTTGCAAACAAACAATGAAAATTACAATAACAAACATTATCAATAACACATTTAAAAACAACTAACATGAACATTGTAATTTAACACCTATTAACACCTTATCCTGGAAACAAACAAACTAACAAACAATGCAAATGACATCCTGTGGGCTGAGTTTCTGTATGTATGTGTGTGTGTGTGTGTGTGTGTGTGTTTTCCTCTCTCCCTCCTTCCTTTTCTTCCTTTCTATGCCTGTGTGTGTGTGTCTCTCTCCCTCATTTCTTTTCTTCCTCACTCTGTCTGTGTGTTAATGTGTCTCTCTCTGAGTGTGTGTGTCTCTCTCTCTCTCCCTCATTTTTTTCCTTCCTCTCTCTGTCTGTGTGTGCATGTGTCTGTCTCTCTCTCTCTCTCTATGTGTGCGTGTGTGTATCTCTCCCTTATCTCTCCTCTCTCTCTCTCTCTCTTCTTACCTCCTTCTGTTTGACATCCTGTGGGTATACATCCGGTGGGCCGAGTTTCTGTCGTTTGAGTGGCCTCTTCTCAGCCGAGGGCACAGCCATCATCCTTAGGGCCTCCAGTAGCCCTACTTCACCTACTTCTCTGGTCCCCTTTTAGTAGCCTTTTTCAGTAGCCTTAGTTCACTTTCAGTGACTCAGTGATATTATGTTCGTTAATACGTCTCCTTCAGTAGTCTTCTGTAGTAGCCCTTAGTTCACCTCCTTCAGTAGTCTTCAGTCCTTCAGTACTAGTAGTTTCAGTAGTAGTAGTTAATTCACTTCTTTCAGTAGCTTTAGTAACTCTTTATTTTTCACCTCCTTCAGTTGGTTCAGTAATCGTTTGGTCACTTCCTTCAGTAGCTTCAATAGTATTAGTTAATTCACCTCCTTCAGTATTGGTACTGTAGCTCTTAATTCACCTCTTTCAGTAACTTCAGTACTGGTAGCTTTTCAGTTTTCAAATCCTTCAGTAGTCTTTAGGTCACCTTCTTCAGTATTCCTTGGGTCACCTTCTTTAGTAGTCCTTAGTTCACCTCCTTCAGTAACCCTAAGAAAATACAGGAGGTAATTAATTTTTCAGAATGTAAATTAGGTACGGTACTTATTATTTCTTTGACAGTCAAATTAAGTATATATTATGGTAAATTACCCGGTATTATTTCTTTGACATTTAAATTAAGTATGATTATTTCTTATAGGTAGAATAAGTACAGTAATTATTATAGTTTCTGACAGGTAAATTAAATATAATTTATTTAAAGACAGAATAAGTACAGTATTCATTATATTATCTTTGACAGGTAAAATAGTTATCAAATTATTATTTCTTTAGCAGATAAATTAAGTCCGATAATTACAAAATGTTATGTGAAAATTCTAAGTAAATTGGTATATAACTTCTTTTAATGTGGACTTTAACCAAATAATACCACCATTTTTAGAACCAACTATTTTTTTTAACAAATTTGACAGAATATAGTGTTTTGCAAACTTTTTTACACTTTCTCCAGCCTCATTCAGCATTAGCCTAGAGCCTACGGTACTCTTTGTAGCATATCTTGGTCCCGGGGTTGGGGTTGGAAGGAGTCCACACTCTGACCACATAATCTCTCTCTTTCTCTTTCTCCCTAACGATGACCTCTCTCTCACACCAACTACAGTATTATCAAATGATAAATTTTCATAATAAGACAGCATAGTTTCATACATGAACTGTATTTTGAGGGCAAAACAATTACCGGTAATTTAAATTTTGTATACTTTCCATTACACTTAGCAACATGTGATATTCATGTGACGTTGCCTACCATACATCCCACACACAGTCAGTCAGTCAGTCACCCAGGTATAGTTTAACAAGGAGGAATAGGTTTCAAATCTTATAGGTACATGTAGCTGCAGGATAACTTAGTTTGGTTTCCCCAAATTAAACTTTGCATGGAAAACTCATTGGAGAAATTCTGAAAAATGGGATAGTTAGTTTTTAGATTATAAGCCGAGCGACATGAACGGATAAAGACAGGAGGACAAGAGAGGGAGAGAAAGAGAGAAAGAAAGAAAGGACATGAGGCAAGAGAATGGACTCGTTCTGACCAAACCCCACGGGCCAAGATATACTACACTACAAGGAATTATAATTTACACTCGTGACTTTATAAAACAAGAGACGTAGAAAAATAAGAAATAAATGAACTATGATGTCCTAAATTAAACATCTTTTCCCTTGTTTATACAGCTGACTTTCATATTTTTTAAACATCTTGATATCTCATATTCCATTTATAAACCTATTTAAACATCTTAATAATCTTATTTCCCTATTTTTAATTACCGTAAAATACTTATTTCTTGGCTTTCCTTTCCCTCACCTTCACGAATAAATATTAACTAAAAAATAAGTTACTGGTATTATTTTACTTAACTTAAACATCTTGATATATAATTTCCTTTGTTTTACTTATCTAAACATCTTCATTTATTATGTCCCTATTACTAATTACCGTAAAATGCTTTATTCCTTGGTTTTCCTTTCCCTCACGTTCACGATTAAATAATTTTAGTTAAGTTAGGTGTGAAATGATTCGTATGTATTTCTTTCACTCTATATTTTATCTTATTTCACGTGTCTAATACAACCACAGTAATGATAATAGTTCACTGATGAGTACGTATAAGATGATAATTATAATGTTAAAGTGTTAAAATAATACTATATATACTATTTATACTAGCAATGGGAATGTTGTGGTGGTGAACTTTTTGTTGTGAGTTGGCTGGCGTGGTCGCTTATACACACAACACAACTCACTCACTAGGTCTATATATCTCTCTCTCTCTTATTCATTCCTCTTTAAAGTTATCTATCTTTTTCTCTTCATTATTCATCTGTTGTCTTGTATCTCTCTCTCTCTCTCTCTCTCTCTCTCTCTCTCTCTCTCTCTCTCTCTCTCTCTCTCTTATTCATTCCTCTTTAAAGTTATCTATCTTTTTCTCTTCATTATTCATTCCGTACTTTATCATTCATTATGTCTGTTGTCTTGTCTCTCTCTCTCTCTCTCTCTCTCTCTCTTATTCATTCCTCTTTAAAGTTATCTCTCTTTTTCTCTTCATTATTCATTCCACTTTATCACTCATTATGTCTGTTGTCTTGTATCTCTTTCTCTCTCTCTCTCTCTCTCTCTCTTATTCATTCCTCTTTAAAGTTATCTCTTTTTCTCTTCATTATTCATTCCACTTTATCATTCATTATGTCTGTTGTCTTGTATCTATCTCTCTCTCTCTCTCTCTCTCTCTCTCTCTCTCTCTCTCTCTCTCTTATTCATTCCTCTTTAAAGTTATCTCTCTTTTTCTCTTCATTATTCATTCCGTACTTTATCATTCATTATGTATGTTGTCTTGTATATCTCTCACTCTCTCTCTCTCTCTTTAAAGTTATCTCTCTTTTTCTTTTCATTATTCATTCCACTTTATCATTCATTCATTCATTCTTTCTCTCTTTCCACTTTATCATTCATTCTCTCTCATACACAGAACTCACTCATATAATCTATCACTTTATAAATATATCACCTTATGATCATTAATATTTAGCAATGTGTACAGTCGGCAAAAAAGTATGGGAACCCCCCCTATGGATAATTATATATAATTTCCATGTAGGTGGTGGCTCCAATAATTGTTTCGTTGACTGTAGCCTATACTGTATATGTGTGATACAAGACAATACAAATGTAGTGTTATAATGAAGTGATAAATGTTAACAGGTGTGAGACAGCCATCAACAAGACAGTCCAGGTGTGGTGTGGGACTTATATACAGTATAGGCCTAGTATTATAGAGTATTATAGAGTTGAGTGGGTGTGGGAAGGTCGTCAACAAGTAAATGGTAAATATTTATGGTATTATTACAGAAGTACTGTGTTGGTCACTTTATGATAGTGTGTAAAGTTATATCCCAGTAATTTGCCCAAGTTAGGTCCCGGTAGTTTGCCTAAGTTAGGTCCCGGTAGTCTGTTGTGGTCTAGATCAGTTTAGGCCAGACTCATTTTCAAATAATGGGGCATCTCCAAGAGAAACACCTTAGATGAAAAGTGTCTTAGAATGGTCCAAAGTAGTGAGTAATGATACTAAAATATACAATATAGTGAACCCAGTACTTCTGTAAATTTACCATATTTAATATATTGTTGTTCTTTAGTTGGCCCATTTCTAAGATAGAATATATTGTACATGTGGCATTTGGGAATTAACCTTACTTGACCTAACCTAACCTAACTTGGACCGCAGAAAACCACCTGAACCTAACTGGGGCAAACCACCTGGGCCTAACCATGGCAAACTACCAGGACCTAACCGGAAGTGGGAACACTGCTACAGAATGGCAATAAAGTAAAAAAAATACCACAAAATGGTGCCGCCTGAGGCTGTGAATAGCACCCCTGCCGGCCAGACCCCCAAATCCCTGACCCAACAAGCAGCACGGTGTCTGGCCAACCAGCTGGTGGGAATCACTCTCCCAATACTTGATAAATACTGGAAGAGAGAAATAAAAACCATTGAAACTGTGATGGATACAAAACAAAGAGACACAAATGATGGAACTCTTATTGTAAGTTGTACGGTATTATAGTTCAGGTTAGAATTATTATGTAAGAATATCAATTGTGTAAGTAACTCTGTGACTTCTAAATTATTCCAAGGACTACTTATTCCCCATTGTTTTTAGATTAGTGTGCTTTTGTGGTACCATACCGTAACATTTTTTAAAATAGCATGGGCAAATAGTTGTTAAATTATCCTGCATCAGATGTGAGGCAGACAGTGTTAAACCAGAGCACAAAGTCAAGTACTGAAACAAAAATCTTAATCTTTTTGCTATACTGTATACACCTGGTGTCAAAATATCAAAAGAACATTCATGGTGGTCCATATTCAAGAACATTGGTTGGTAGCAGTACGATGGCTCTATTGTTTTTTATGAAGCCATCGTAATAGTACCACACCATTGTATATACAACCTATGTTTTTTAATACGGCCCACTGTACAGTCAATGTGTCTGTTGTAATACATAAGCATCAGCATTATACAGTGCTATATACCTGAGATCCTGTAAAGTTTTGTAGTACCAGTATGTGTGCTGTTAACCAAGCCCCTGCAAAGGGTATATGGTATATATACCAGATATTCTAATCAAGTTTGTTGCATTACAGAAACACGTGCAGAGTGTACACCAGTGGTACCACAAGGACAAGTACCTGTGTAGCCACATTCGTCAGCTGGTGGGCATGGCATGTACTGAGGTGCTTTCTTCATACCTGATTTACAGAAACTGTGAACTACTAGTGTTGTTCACCATCCAGCTCATGTTTTGTCAGGAAGCTGGTTACCTCGGCCACAGCAGTAAGGTGATGTAGTACAAAAATTTGTCCATACTGTAGACTCTCAATATACAGTACAATGAATATAATTGTAACCAGGACTTCATTTTACAATCAGTCCCTCATTGAAGACCACCAAATGTTGTCCCAGACTTGTGTTATTCATTACCATACACACTAAGTGATTTACCGAGCCCATGTTTAGAGGATAGTGCTAAATTTAAAACCTGGTAATCTTATATTGAGGGCATACTGTATTGTGATTTGTTTTACTCACCCACTAGATGAGCAATTGGGATTAGAACTTTTGCATCCAGATAGTAATAACAATTTAACAACATATCGGGAAGGACAGTGACTTGGTTCTCTTATCTATAGCTCTGTCACCTCATTCCCTCCAGGAACATTCCTCAAGGGGGTGGCCACGGCAGAAGAGTCTTCAGTTTTTCCTGTTCCAGCACCCCCCCCCCCCTCTTTACATGGTTAGGCCCTCTATCCCTCACATTTCTCTCCCTTATGTACTCTTCCATTCTGTTCTGCCATCTTACTGGTGGTCTGCCTCTCACCAGGTCCCACAACTTCCCTTCCAGACTCACCCATCATGATTTTCACCAGTGATCCTATTACCTGTCACTGCTCTCTCTCTTATTTCTCCTTCCATACTACCATGTTTACACGTAACTGTTCCCAGGTACTTAACTCCTTCACTTCCTCCACTCTATAAGGTGTAGCAAAGTCAATCACTTCAGTTTCTGCCCTCTCAAATACCATCACCTTACTTTTACCCACATTCACCTTCAGTTTCCTTAGCTTACACATGCATGGACTCTTCCACCACCCTGTGCAACTCCTTTTCACTCTCAGCCATCAACAAAGTATCATCAGCAAATAAGTTTGCCACCAAGGACTAATTTACTCCATTCAATGTCAGCTTGGCTCCCAGGCCATCCACTTCTTTTCCCTCCTACAACCATCCATATACAGTAGATATCCTACTGAACCGAACAGCCATGGTGATATAACTCACCCCTGCCTCAACCCTACACTAATATAAACATTTTCACTCAGATTACCCTCTACCCTCACACATGATATTGCCTTTCTATGAAAGGCCTCATAGACTTCCAGCAAGTACCCAGCAATGTCCCAATTTCAAACTTCCTCAAACATCCAAACTCAGTTCTTAAATAGGATTATAATGTACAATATAGGCTTCTGGAAAAATGCCAGTCGATTTAATGTTTAATAAGAAAGCTTCTGTCATCTAAAGTTTTAACCCAACAATTAGGTAACAACATATTCTGCCCTTCATCCAATTGCAAGACTGACAAGAATGGGAGTTGCAGAACTTTATAGCTGGCCTGTAATGATTGATACTCATGGTAACTCCAACAACTATTCTTCTGTCTCTTACCCTTGTCTCATCCTTCCTGATGAAAATGTTGCCATCTCTTCACCTTATAAAGCTGAACTCTTTTCTCAAATTTTTGCCTCAAACTCCACTCTGGATGATGCAACTGCTCACTGCCTATAACTTTGAGAGAAGCAAGAGTTACCGCCTTGGGCACCTTCTCTCCGTCCTCAGTGGTTGCCTGGCAGCCGCAGTGGCGTGAAGTAGGTCTATCACTCTGTTTCCCGTTATCGTTTTTTATCTTTATAAATATATACAGTATATCTAATACCTTCATTCGTATGCTATACATGGTAGACCACTTTATTTAATATCATATAACATAATATGTTTGCTGGAATTCTATAGTGGCAAATAAAAGAAATAAATGAAATTTATGTAAACCTTGTTGAGATCGGGAATGATATCTTCCCATTAAATGCATCGTATTTCTCTTATATTTATATTTATTATTATATTTATCTCAAATCTGATGTCACTGTCATGTTAACAAGAAAATTTTGTATGAGGATGAATATTATATTTTGACATAAATCTTGTGGATGTGGAAAATAATAAATGAATGCAAAAATTGTATAAACATTTGCAAGCCATGCTTTGACTTAAACTCACGATAATATTTTTTATTTGGGCTGTATTATGTTTTGGAAAACGTGTTTAAAGTTCCAAATTTAATGCCAAGTTTAATGGTGTGAGACAAATATTCATAACCTTAATAATAGCCGAGCTATACGTAAATTATTAGAGGTACTGTATGTCGTCTTGCAAATGCAGAGTTAGTGCCTGGCTGTTTGCAAAGGTGGCAAGGAAGGCCAGCGTCACGGCAGTCAATGATAGAGCTCCATTCATATCTCTGGCTAGGCTCACCATGGGCTCGGTCGAGCGGCTGGACGGAGTATAACACAATACTGTAGTTATTTTTTTTTACAAGTACTGTACTATTATCACAGTACTATTTGTTGACTGTTTATAACTATCACTGTAAATTACTGATTGGTATTACTGTCACAGTACTAGATAATGACTTTGTACAACTATTGCTATTATACAATACAGTATATAAAAAACTATATACTCCTGTGTTGCAGGTGTATTATACCCAAGTGAGTCGCAGCTATGGAGAGTTCCTGCAGTTACTGGTGCCTTTCCATATTGAGTCTCTCCATACCACAAGCATTGACTTCCAATATCCTGGGCCAGTTATTGTTCTCATTAAAAACTCACCTTGTCTCAGGGAAGTTCATCTCAATAAGAACCTAAGTGATCTTGTTCTCACTCACCTGTGGAAATATTGTCCTCGTTTAGAGTCAGTAATGTTACATGGCCGTTGTTTGGTGAGTGAGGAGTTTCTGTTTAGGATGTTTTTTGCTGGCAAGGGAAGAAAACAGGTTGAATCCAGCATAGATGAAAAGGAAATAGTGTCATTGTCGTTCCCCAAATTAAAAAATGTAAAGATGCAACAGGACTTGCATAACGATGACATATTGTTTTACATTCAGTACTTTTACACAAGTGTCAAAACTCACTGGACCAAGATCATAAAAGAAACCAGACTGACCCCTTACCTACTGAAAACACTGCTTGGACCACCTTGTTGCCTGGAAGGAAAGGGCAACTTTGAGGTGGATTCCCTGAAACTGTTCATCCCTGAGGACTCACTAGATGACTGGACCACGGGGAAGCCATTGCTGCTCTTCCCAGTGGTCAGGAAAGTGGACTTGTGCATCCGTTTCACCCACAAACCAGTCAATCTCACGGAGCTCAGTGAAAAAATTTGTGACCTGGTAGAGCGGCTCCAGTGCACCAGTTTGTCCCACTCCTCCAGGACTCTGAATATTCTGAATGAAGGCAACATCAACATGCCTGTGTTGAAAAAGTGTTGGATTCCTTTTGTGGAGCTGCACATACGTGAGTCTACCAACCTTGATGTGAGAGATCTCTTCACCACCCTCAACATGTGCCCCAACCTAAAGTCTCTGTCCATTAATGACGTCAGTATGGACATGAGCACAGACCAGTTAGTGGGCCTGAGCACAGACCAAATTCAGTTAGTGGGCCTCAACACCCTGTCCAACCTCAACTCGCTGAGTGTACACATTTGGAACTCCTGCACCTCGGTTGTCCCTTGCCTCACTCACATCCTCCGGGCCTCCCCCAATTTGAAGGTCTTGGAGTTGGTTGGGATCAGCCTCAAGACAGTAGTGCAGGACCTTGCCATCTTCGGAACATTGGACAAGATAAAGGTCTTCTCCTTGTGTGACACCTCTCTTTTGTGTACGGACGAGGATCTTCACTATTTTGTGTTGCTTGGTGAAATTCTGCCTTCTCTTAAAGTCTTGATGCTTATTTCCAGTTCGCTATCAAAAGAAATGTCAAGAACTATTTTTCATGTTATGTCTCATTTTGCAAATACTCAACTCAAAATTATCCAAAGAAATAAGCCATACGTAGGATAATAGTTTTAATTAAAGATACAGTGAACCTAATGAAGGAAGATTTTGTATCCAGTAGGGGTCTGAAAACTACTACTTTTCCTCTCCCTCTTAATTCATTCCTCACAGTTTTAACATTAGAAAATAGGGTATAATATTATGTGATACATTTATGAAAAAAAAAAAAAAAAACTTGTGGAAAGTGAAAGTTACAGATTTCAGGTTGACATAAAGTTTTGTTCTTACTGAGGAAATCCACCAGGTTACTCCAGTGACCTACAGTACTTTACACTCCTACCGCTACTACAGTCCTGTGTATCCTGTAGCCCGAGACATTTCAGTGTGGCCTGACACTTCAAAGATAACTACTGTACAGTGTGACCCTTGGGGCCAGCTGCCAAGCAAAAAATTATATAATGTTAACATGCTTAAGTTACTAATCTTAGCAAGATTAAAAAATAAAATGTATTATATTTTGCATTCACACATCCTGTGAAGTATTTGTATGCTGCAGAATGTTTTTAATTAGCTAGAAATACAAGGCTAATTTTGCTGTTGTGTTTTACTCGGCCTTTCTTTCTACCTGGTCAACTTACAAGAGAATACTGAGGACAAATACACCTCGGTCTCATATAGAATGTGTTCACATAGAACGAGCTTGTAAAATATTAGCTTAAAATTATTTTACAAAACGTTGCATCCATATAGAACAGGTGGCGAAAATAAGTGAAGCATATCCGAGGAGTTCTTATACAAAAAGAGCAAAATTATAATGAACATGTCACGAAATTATATCACTGTCGTCTGCGAAGTGTGGGTGAGTGTGTTCCCACCACTTCTCCCACGCTCCTTCCCCCCCTACCCTCAGTCTCCATTCACCCTAGCCCAAGGTCAAGGGAATATAGCCTTAGCCTGCGTTGTGTGTGACTCACTCGTTTTTAGTAACGAGTTAACCACCATGGGGGGAGTTCCCGGAGGGAGCGAGGCGTCAGAGCTATAGATAGATTGATAGATCAACACTCTGTCATGCCAGGTTGTGCATTTACAAAATGGATACAACTTGGAGTAACTTGGATACAATGGCTATACTTTTTAATTGTGTAACAGGGCAGTGCAGTACAGTACAGTATTTATTATAAATTACAATATTAAATCACATTAATCCTAAAGGTTTAATATAGACTTACTGCTGTATGATACTGTGCGTTTATTTACTACTACATTCTGGTAACTTAACATTGTGGTGAATGAGACTTCCATTTACTGGATTACAAAAGGATTCTTGTAAATAATTATGTGCTGCATTCAGTTGACTTTATCCGGCTATGATGTGTGGAGTCTATTTCCCAACACACACACACACACACACACACACACACACACACACACACACACACACACACACACACACACACACACACACACACACACACACACACACACACACACACACACACACACACACACACACTCTCTCACTGATAATTTTATGATGCCAGACTATCTTTAATACACAGTGCTTTGAGAGGCAGTAGTCTGTGTGTGGAATTATGAGTGGAGAAGGTAGAATTATGAGTGGAAGATGCAGAAGGTAAGGTGGAGGAATCATGAGTTAAAGGCGAGGTGGAATTCATAGTGGTGGAAGATGTGGATGAATCATGAGTGGAAGGCAAGATGGAATTGTGAGTAGTGGATGTGGATGTATATTTAACACACATACCACACAGGTCAGTACTGGTGGAAGGAGGACAATCCACACAATGCCATCTGGTGCCACATATTGGGTCGACTCCACAACCATCACACTGGAACAAAAATAATAAATGTCATTATGAACATTTTGGTAATAAGTCTGATGATAATATTAATGTTGATAAAAATGGTAACAGTAATAAGAGTAATTATAATAATGATACTAAAATGTGTAATAGTAACAAGTGTAATGATAATAATGATACTAAAATGTGTAATAGTAACAAGTGTAATGATAATAATGGTAGTAAAATGTGTAATAGTAACAAGTGTAATGATAATAATGGTAGTAAAATGTGTAACGGTATTAATAATGATAAAGTAATAGTAATAAGTGTAATGATGATGATAATGGTAATAATAGGAATTAGTGTAATGATGATGTTGATAAGTATAACTGATAACACAAAAATAATAAAAACAATAACAACAATAATAATAATATAATAATACTGGTACAGATAAGTGCAATAATATAACATTATAATAATAAGTACAAATAATATCAATCTAGACTAATAATATTACAAGAAGGGAATAAAGGAAAGGAGGGACAGCAAACATGAAGGAAATAGAAGGAAGGGAGGAACGAGAGAAAAAGAAAGAGATAGACTTACAGAAAATCCATAATGAAGCACAACACCACTCTCCATCTCTTGTAATTTGAGTGCTTTGACTTGCTTGATTTTGAGGAGCTGCTTGTATTCTTCTGTTTCCCTGAGAGCACTTGTAATGTCCTCTTCGTCCTGTAATGTGAAATAATTACTTGTTTTATACACAAACACACATCTCTTCTCTGTTATATTATGTCAGGCTAAACACACACATATATACCTGTTATTAATAATTACTGATTACTGTATGTCAGGTTAAACACAGGCACTTTCTCACTCTTCATCTCTGTTATATTTCGGGTTAAAAACACACACACACCTATTATTGATAATAATATTACTGTATATCAAGTTAAACAGAAATGCACTCTCTCTCACACACACACTCTATCTCTTTCTCTCTGTTATGTGTTAGCTTAAAAGCACACACACATACACTCGCTCTAACTCTCTTTTTCACACACAATATTCACAGACACTTGCTCTCTCTTTCTCATAGGCTACACATAATACTCACAGCCACACACTCTCTCTCTCTCCCAATACTCACAGACACACATGGTGAAGCTGGCTGTGTGTAATAGTTATGAGCCGACTCATAACAACCACTATTGCCGTGAGTTTTGTCTTCGCTGTCGTCGTATAATTGGAATGCCTTCATGAAGTTTGACGAAGGGGAGAGGCTCTTGGATACAATGGCGTGGCGGTGGGTGAGGCGTTTCTTACCAGTCTGTGCATACAAAGGAAAATTAACATATTGTATTGGGGGTCAGTCTGGTTGGTTGGGAAGTAGAGGGAAATGAGAGACTGTAAGCATGAAGGAAATAGAAGAAATGGAAGAGATAACAAGGAAAAAGGAAGGAATTGAAAGGAAATAGAAGGAAAGGAAAGAAACAGAAGGAACAGCAAGTATGAAGGATATACTATAGATGGAAATGAGGGACAGCAAGCACCAAGGACATACAGGGAAAGGAGGGACAGGGTATACAATAACAATAAACAGTATATATAATATCAATTATTTAAAAATAAACAAACTATATATATACAGTATATATATATTTACTGTATGTAGATAAATATATATAGTAAGCCCTTGATATAAGGTAAATAAATCCATTTAACACACGCTAAGAAAAATATATAGTGTTTTTGGGAATGAATAACAGAAGCCTGGGAAAACATTTGGTGTTCTTCAATGAGAGACTGAAGTGGTGGATACAAGGCATCAAACACCATGTGTGAGAATATCCTTGGTGTTGATAATGGCATGGTATCAGTATGATGGCTCTGTTGTTTGTCTATGAAGCCATCGTATCAGTACCACACCATCGTATACACCACCAATGTTCTTGTATACAGCCCTAAGTATTAATTCATGGTATATGGAGGGTTTAACTGTTTACATAAGTATATATTTAACTTGCCCATCTCTTCAGTAGTGATTCTTTAGGGTTTTTACCAGGTACAGGCAGACCATCTCTTCTCAATGCCAGGAAATATTTCTGTACCCTACTCTGTACTTGTAGTGGTGTGCGTGTGCCTGTGTGGACGGCAGAGAACAAAATAAAACATGAAAACTCACACACATGTAATTTGACCACACACATAATTCATGGTCACTTTATTCAAACTTTCATTAAATACATACAATTACTCACACTAAATGAACACACACACACACACATGAACACAGTATGATAACAAAATGCAATACTGTAAATAAAGAAAATTGATGAATAAATAAACACTGCTTGACTCACATTTAAACACACACAAACACACTGCTTGACTCATATTTAAACACACACACAAACACACTGCTTGACTCATATTTAAACACACACACAAACACACTGCTTGACTCACATTTAAACAAACACAAACACACTGCTCGACTCACATTTTAACACACACAAACACACTGCTTAACTCACCCAGTTCCTTTGATATTTTGAACCATCGATGTGAAGCAATTTGTTCGTCTGGAAACTTAATGAGCAGCTCCTCTAACCTGTTATATAAATAGAAAATAATGTTACTAATAATAATACTATGACTAATAATAATAATAATAATAATAATAATACTATGACTAATAATAATAGTAACAACAATGATGTCACTAATAATAATGACAATAATATGTTAATTAATGAAAAGTACATTTATTCTTAATACAGTAATAGTAATAATTTGTTATTACTATTGCTATTATTACCACAACTTACCTATTATTACCCGGTACATATAAAAAATAATGACTCACTTCTACCATTACTACTGTACTGTATTACTATTAATATTCCCATTGTATTACTAACATAATTTACAGTCGACAGTACATAACAAAAGAACTCACTTTCTCTGTTCTTCATCGCTCCAGGATTGGTTAAAAGTTTGTGGTTTTGTTCCATTGTACACTCTCCCTCTCACTAACATTTTGTCATCAGGCTGTGCTAACGCTTTTTCACCCTCCTGTAAAAATTGAGAAAGCATAAACATAAACATAGAGATTTTTATATTCTGTAAAATAGAGACAATTACTGTATATATCGTTATGCAGTTGTACTAATATTTTGTCTTCAGGCTGTGCTAATGCTTCTTCACAGTCTTGTAAAAACAAAGAAAATAGAGAAAGAGAATAATTAAATAAATAAAGTTAATAATAGACGTACCTGAGTAATTTGTTGAGCATTTAGTGTCTGACTCATGATTCGTTTCCTTGTGTTGGGACGAAAGGTTTGGGTGAGTGACGTGATGTTATACTTCTCCCAGTCTACATGTGGTATCTGTAATGAGAGAGAGAGAGAGAGTGAGAGGAATCAGTTACTCCAGAACAGTGATTTTTCAACTCGAGATACTAAAACTATTGTAACTATTTTTGGTGCAATATTTACTTCATCTCAAGAATCCATAGAATTAATAAATTCAAACACTAAAAAGTCCAAAGTGTTCTGTATTTTTGACCTCTAACTATATTACTATGACTACTACTACTAATACTGTAATAATAATAATAATACAGTACTACTATTAATAATAATTATATAAGTTACCTGTACAATATTCTGTGGTGAAGGAAGATTAAGATTTTCCCCATTCTGCAAAGCTGTTACAAATGCAAGAGGTTCCTGTAAGGCAACATCTCTCACTTCTTGCAAACGCTCTATGTCCTGCAAGAAATATATATTAATAAATAAAGGAGAATGAACAAATGCAAACTAATCTCCCTCCCTCTATTTCTCTCTTTCTCTCCCTCACACACACACACACACACACACAAATATAGTTTTCCAAATAGAGTAATAGACGAATGGAATAAATTACCAGAAGAAGTGGTGTGTATCAAAAACATAGCCTACATAACTTTAAAGAAAAATATGATAATTTTGATTTAAATTACGGGACATTACGAGCTTCACTCAATCCTGTAAAGATACAAATACAGTAGGTAAGAACACACACACACAGTGAATAAAGATATACTGTATATAGAAAACTTGTGTCAACAATGAATAACTACAATGAGAGGTCACAGTAAGAAATTAATTAAAAGAGGAGGATACAATAATGTACTGAAATATAGTTTTCCAAATAGAATGAATTACCAGAAGTGGTGTGTGCCAAAAACATACATAAATTTTAAGAAAAATATAATTGAGTTTTATAAAATGGAAGAGAATGAGCTTGACTAAATCCTGCAAAGATACAAATAGTTAAGAATACAAACACACCTGAACAGCCTTAGCACGTTGTACTTGTAGTCTGATCAGAGTGCGTAACAGCATCTTATAATCCCTATTTTCTCTGAGGGTTATGGGATCTGATTCAAAGTAATATTCCCCTATGTCCTCGTCTCCTTCCTCCTCCTCGGATAGCACCGAGCGACGACTCCTATTAGGACCTGAGCCTCCCATAATTAAGGTACAGCATAACTCACGTTTCGACCCCCCATTTATATTTGTACCATTGAAAAGGTCATGAACAGGACATTATTATGTATTAAAATCATTACCTAGTTTTAGAAGAGCGGTTGCGCGTAATTTACCGTATTTTGCCCCAGTCATTTGCTGTACAGTACTTTACCATGGTTATTTCCCAGTAGTTTGTCCAGGTTAGGTCCCGGTAGTCTGCTGTGGTCTAGGTTAGGTTAGGTAAGGTCAGGCTAATTTCAAAATGCCCCATTTGAATATGCCGTATTTTAGAAATGAGGCATTATTATTATTACCATTATTATCATTGGCTACACGAGTGATAAATACATAACTTAGATGAAATATATTACAGTAATTAAAACATATCTATATACATATGGTAATTATATACAATGTATTTTCTGTATATTACGTCTTGCTAACTAATTATACACTCTATTCAACATATATAACTATATTGATCACAAAACAATACATTGAGTAAAAACACAATATTATTTACCTTAGAAAATGCGTACTACACCTGCGTTTGTTTACTATAGTCAATGTTGCCAACTCAAATTTCTCGAAGTTGGTATTACTGAGTCTATAGAATAATTTAATATTTATTATTAATATTTATATTAGTACTGCAATTGATAACTTGTTGCTTACCTCATCAGTGCTAACCAATATTGGCGACGAGGAGCAAAGTTTATATTTTTACCCATTCATTAATTTCAAATAAAATCAGAATATTTAGTTTTGTTAAAATTATTCTTAAAAAAAGTGTAAATATATGAATGTTAATTGAAAAGTTTTTGTTGTAAACACACACACACACACACACACACACGATATAAACATGGCATACATTAAGATCACACATTTTCCTTACTTATAATATGATTTCCTTTGTGCTTACTTTACCTTGATCCTTTCCTCCATGCTTGCTGTCCCTCCTTTCCTTCTGTTTCCTCCATGCTTGCTGTCCCTCCTTTCCTTCTATTTTCGTCCCTTTTCCTTCTATGTTTTGTCCCTCCTTTCCATGTATTTTCTTCGTGCTTACTGTTCCTCCTTTCCTAGTATTTTCTTCCTTCGGTGTTTGCCCTTTACCCTGTCCTATCTCTCTATCATCAACCTCCTCATCTTCCAGGCCTATCTGTACGGTCAGGTAGTTCAATAAACGACAGCTTTATGACAGCTAATGCAATACACGATAGACAGAGAAAAGGTGATATGCTGGAGAACGTGTTTATATGCTAAATAATAAGCCAGTACACGCACACACAACTCTGGAACACGCATACATGCACATAAAACTATCAATCAACAAACACACACGCAGTCACACACACGCACAGCTGGTCAGTCAACTCTGAAACACACACACACACACACACACACAACTGGTCAATTATCTCTGGAACACACACACACAGCTGGTCAGTCAACTCTGGAACACACACACATACATACAACTGGTCAATCTACTGTGGAACACACACACACAACTGGTCAAACAGCACTCACACGTTACCTCTTGACCTTCACAACTGTCTTCCACTGTGAGAGAGAAAGAGAGAGAGTAGGAAAATTCATGAACTGTCTTTTTTAACTCTCATGTAACCTTAGACAGGCTACATTGTTTATGGGTTGTAGAATAAGTACACACACACACACACACACGTTATCTCTTGATTCTCACAACTGTCTTCCGCTGAAAGAGAGAAAGAAGGCTTACTATACTCAAGGACTATGTGGATTTTATATTAGAGTTGATTGACCGTGTGTGTGTGTATGTATGTATATCTCTCTTTTTTTATTCTTCTTAGCAGAATTTTCAGCGGGGTAGCAATGGACCTCTCTCCCTGAGGCCTATAGTTACACCCCAAGCCGCAGCGTTGAATTCCTTCTTGTATCTAAGGGCCCTCTTCAGCAGAATGGTGACATTTCCGGGTATAGGTTCCTCTTCATAATACCCGTCACGCCTACCATGTTGTTCTCAGCTCATTTTTGAGGTCTTGGTACCTGGTGATTTTTTCCTTTTCAGCTCTACAGTATTTAGCCCGTAGTCATTGGGGACTGTTACATCATAGTATGACCTTGGCTATTTTCTTTCCTCTATCCCATATGACGATGTCGGGCTTAATTGCTCCTCCCTCGATGTATCTGCCAGCTGGGATAACAAATGCATATTGAAATAACATATTATAATGTTGAACACTTCTTACAGGTTCTAATGACACCCACTACAGGTATTCCTTGACTATAGGCTGCCTGTATAAATTACTATAACGAAATGAGTAATATAACTTTTTTCTTCAAAATAACACTCATTACTGGTTAAGGCACCATATTGTACTGTAGTAGCACCTTTCACGCAATAACTTTGATATTGGTAAAATTGACAATCTTGCAGATCTAAATCACATATTATTAGGGTACCGGACTACCGGTATCATTACTTCTATAGGTCAAAGATTGACATTCACTTTTCATGCGGTCAAGTATTGGTTCTGGTAAAACCTTCACTATATTATTCTCTTTGTCTATGTCATCAATCCATGAGTATACAAATGTGAGAGGTGTACCCTGAACGTGTTCGAGAAACCTGACATATATTTTGTTTTACCGTATTAATGGTAGCAATATAATGACTATATATGTCATTGGTATCTAAGGGTACCCTCACATATACCCTAACTGAGGGAACAACATAATGCCAAATAATTTGGATAGAGCTGACTGTCTGGGGAGATGTTTGTGCTTTATGGTTTGAGTGTAGATGTGGACGTGGAAGGCTGCCTGGCTGTGTTGCTGTCTCTGGTGTTTTCTCTTCTGGCTGCAGTGGCTGGGGTTGTGGTTCATCAACTTCCATTTATTACCTCATTCTGGCTCTGTGTTTTTCGTTTTGTAATGCCTTTGTAATAATACTCACGCCCGGTGACACATTCAACCTTTTCTTTCGCTTTGGTTTCGTTACTGGTGTAGCTGGACTTTGAGTTTGACTGACTGGTTCCATGTCTCCTTCCCTTCAACAATCACACCACTGAGCTGTCTAAGGCAGTAGATGGTATGGTACCATTGTGCCAGTATCAGCTGTATCTTGGTTTGTTTCTTCAGGAAGTCTTGAGATGGATTGCTGTGGATCAAGAGGATTAAACCCACTACGTAGGTAATGTTAGCAATGGTCCCTTTAACTTTATCTATCAGCAGTACTTAGGTGGAGTAGATTTCTTAGGTACAGTAGATTTCTTGAAGTTCTCAACGTTCTTACGCCAGTGCACTTTTAGAGGCCGGAACACAGCAACATCGAGAGGTTGGGTTAAGTGTGTGGAGTTTGGTGGTAAGAGAAGAAATGAGATATTATGCTTGTCACATGACTCAATAACACTGAGTGATACATGACTTGCCAAGTTGTCCCCAATAATGACAACTCTACCTGCCATGGCTTTAGCATAGGGCAGGATTATTTTGTTGAACCAGTCATTGAATGAAAAGACCTTGAACCATCCACTGGGGGACCTATTATATCGTGTCTCAAGAGGGCCCCCTCATTCCAAGTATCGTAAAGATGGATAGCTTTATATACCACATATTGAGGGAGTAACACATGCACCTGATGCAGTTCCAGAGAACATAACAGATATTAAGGAATTTGTTGTGTTCATGACCCTTTCTGAATATAAAGTGTTTCGCCTCACTATGACTTTCTCTTTATCTGGATCATCAGTAAAATTTGTCTCGCCAAAATATATTATGTTCCCTGGAGGAACACCTGCTTGGGAATCTTTCAAGTTACTGTAGAACTGAGTTAACATATGGCTCTTGTAACATTGTCTTAGGTAGTTTTTTATATTCTGGGCCACTTGTCTACTAAGGCAAATTATTACAGACATGTCTCATAACAACCCCTCGTTTGTCTAAATATGCTTTCACTAACATCCCTCAAGTCCATTATCCACATTCTGCCAATGTGAGGTTTCCCTCTGACACAACAATAACTTCATCATATTCAATGAGGTTCCACGTCCTACTTGTTTGTAATGTTTTTGTTTCAGATAATCATGTACTAAGCTCTTCTTTAATTTACATTTTTCTGCTGCTTTGCAAACCCTAATTTTCTTGTTAATATGTCAATTTTAGCCTTTTCAAGGGCACTTTTGGACACTTTACAGGTTTGCGCAAATGACTGAACCATATCCAACAAGATTTTCGTCAATCACACGCTTGTAAAGTCATGGTCTAATGTACTGCAACACCTTCCAATGAGATGGCTTCGAAAAATGATCCGAAACTATAGCTGTTGGTGTGTGCAATTTTGGTTCATAAAATTAACTCAAATAGCTCGCTTTCATTCACCAGGTTGCAGTACATTAGACCATGACTTTACAAAGATGCATGATAATTGTGGTGACTGCTCAATGCTCAGTCTTCTTGCTTGTGTGTGGTAAATTTAAATGATTACGTAAATCCGGATTCCGAAATTCGAAATTCGAAGAAATTCTGAATTCGAAGCCTACTGGTGCCAGTTCTGTGGATTGGTTGGAGGGTTGGTATAGTGAGTGGTAACAGTGTGTAGGGAAGCATCAGTCAGTGACAGTCACTCGCCGGCAGTCAGCCAGTGTGGACCAACGACGTGGGGTCTCTCCACTTCATTTTCGACGATGGCTCTCTGTCTACTGTTACTCGGCTGCCTTCTAGGACCTGCTTTTGGGTTCGTTATAATCAGATACATACTGTTTTTTACTCACCATTTTACTCGTAATTCGATTTATATAAATTATATAGGCTACGGTACTTATAATTTGTTTGGTAAAGTTTATGAATATTCACAGAAATGGAAAACACATTTACAAACTTTTGGGAGATAATCCATCATTCCTTGTTTTATGATATTGGAGTATAAGAATGAAAGTGCATTTTGAAGAGGTTAGTTTGTTCCCATCAAGAGGCTAGATTGATGGGGTAAAACTAGTAAATAGCAAATTGAATAGTTATGTTTAACGTAATTTGGACCTGGGCAAACTACCGGGACCTAACCTGGGCAAACATAGGGGAGATCAAACCTGGCTAAAATGTACTGTTATAATAATATAACCACCAAACAAAATACAACGCAAATTGATAAATAATTTCCTTTTCTGTGGCTCATCTTCAGTTTTACTCATTTTTGTATTACTTGTAGTTTAGCTCATTCTTTAAATTTTAATACCGGTAATTTAACTTTATTATGGTTTTTGATAATCCATTAAACTTTACTCATTTTGCTGTACTCTTGTGTACGAGTGAAATAGAAGGAAAGGAGAGTTGAAGAAATAGCCTACTATTTTAACGTGGCGAAATTGGTCTTGCCGGCATATTTTGTTCTTGCCCATTTATATTTTTACAAGACTGAGTCAAACTTATGTATGTCCCCCTTTTTTTTAACCCAATAATAACATATTTCTTTTAATTCATGTATGTTTTTGGCGCACACCATTTCTTCTGGTATGCGTTTCATTGATTTATTACTGTACTCTGATTGGAAAGCTATACCCGGTAGTGTTCTGTGTGTGTGTGTGTGCCGGAATTTGACCAGTTGTGTTATGTCAGTGTGTGTGCTTTATTCAACAAACTAGTTCATTGCTTCGAAGTCATAACATAGACATAAAAAAGTAAAATGGTCCAGTGCTTCGGAATTATAAAGGCCTGAAACCCCGTGTATGATGAAGGTGATGGAGCAGTAGGTGGTTCCCAGACTTGTTCACCTTGTTACCCAATTTAACATATGCCACATAAAGTGTACAATTTCCAGTACATATAACCGGTAGAGTCAGCCATGTTAGTCCCCTTCTCTTGTACCAGTTATAATAAGAGCTGGCAATTGTACGTGTTTTACTCCTTTCACACAGTTTTGTCAATAATGATACAGTACAGTATATGACATTAGAACATGTTTTCAGATTTATTTATTTTTGTTATTGTCTTTGAACATTTTACATCACAAATGATAATTGTTGCCAAAGACATCAAGAACATTATCAGTGGTGCTTATTGTCCCACCTCTATCACCTTCTTCCGGCGCCATATGACCTCGCTGTTGCGGCGCCTAATATCAATCAATCAATCAATGAGCGGGATGGATGGAGTTGCATGCTTGAAGCTAGTTGAGGAATTCTTGGCTTTGTGGTTGAAAGTGCCAGCCTTGCATAGTTTGCAACATTCAAGCGAGTTTTCTTTGTCATCCCCAGCATACATACATACAACATACATATTTTGTCTTTTCTAAATACTGTATAGTAGATTTTAGTGTATTATTCGGTTGAACTTTATTACACTATAATGAATTATAATAAGTTTGCTTTACACCTTTACGTTCTAAGACCATAAGTTATTATTAATCCTAATGAGAGGTAGACTAGGCTACCGCAATGTGTTTTAGATTTCAAGAATCCTTAAGTTGTTTTTTGTATCCCTCCATTACCCCTGAAAATTGTTAAATTACCTCCAGGGGTAATTTACCCTATAACTCCAGCATGGGAATAGCTGTAATAGATGGGACAATAAGCAAGAAAGAGAGAAAGGGAGGGACATGACAGACTAATGTGTGTGTGTGTGTGTGTAGCATTGTGTACTTACCAACCTACGTGTGTGTGTGTGCATCTCCCTGCCTGTGGGTGTGTGTACGCTCATGGAATACTAATTCACATGTGTTTTTGAATTGCATATAATACCATATTGTACTTGTATGTGCTTGCTTTCATTGAAGGGTAGTAGGCTACAGTGTTGGTGGTAAATTTAGAGCAACAGATTCCTCTCCAAACTATTCAAAGAAACAACAGGACACCATTATATTTTATTATGTTTACTGCCATACTTTGGAGGAATCAAAGCACTCCAGTGTACCAAAAACATTAATGTGAAATTTTGGTTGTGAAAACTATAACCAGTCTTTATGTACAAAGTTTAACCATACCTTACATACATTCATATATATTCATACATACCTACACACGCGCATTCACTCATTCATATACATACTGTACATTTACACACACACACACACAAACTCACACACATTATCTCATTTTCTATCATTGTGGATGGATGAAAAAGGCAAGCAAGGAAATGACTGTATTTACAATAGACCTGTAATCATGTATACAGTGTGTGTGTGTGTGTGTGTAGAACTTATAAACACGGGAAGGACGCAAAGTGTGTGTGTGTTTGTGTGTGTGACGAAACGATAAGATATTCGTGATGTCATACACTGACTTGCAAAGATTATAATTTTATAGTGTATGACGTCATTCTTAAATCATTACAGTATTATTATTATTATGGTATTATTTTTAAGGTATTATTATTATTATTATTATTATTATTATTACAGTATTATTATTATTATTATTATTACGGTATTATTATTATTTATTATATAAGAAGAGTATAAGTGGAGAGGAGTAGTGAAGGAAATGAAGGATTTTTTTTTTATAGTGTAATTTTCTTCCCAAGGACACCACCTACTGTACATATATACATAATACATTGTTACCACCTCCTTCTCTCTTTGTGTGTGAGTGTTTACGTAGGTGAGTGTGTGAATCTCCGTCCTTTTTGTCCGCCTGTGTGTGTGTGTGTTTCTCTGATGTGTGGATGTGTATGCTCTTTCTGTGTGTATTCTCTCTCTCTCTCTCTCTCTCTCTCTCTCTCTCTCTCTCTCTCTCTGTATGTGTGTGTGTAACCTGATTCCCATATGAGTCATTGATGATTGTACAGTTGTGGTCTAAAGCACAAACACATCACACACAGAAAAAAACACGCACACACAGACAGAACACACATACACACACACACACACACAAAACCTGTTCCCCAAATTGCATCATATTGATTATATAATATCCCTCAATTAACACCACCAACGGAGGATGCGGTGAAACCTCCAAATTTTTCAAGTAAATTTTAACTGCAGACTTACAACAATCTGTGTGAAATGAAGAAGAGAAAGTAAACACGTATATCCTATTCCTTCTTGCCTGTTTTCTGTCTCTCTCATATTCCTTCTTGCCTGTTGTCCCTTTCTCTCGAATATTCCTTCTTGCCTGTTCTCTCTCTCGAATATTCCTTCTTGCCTTCTCTCTCTCTCTCTCTCTCTCTCTCTCTCTCTCTCTCTCTCTCTCTCTCTCTCTCTCTCTCTCTCTCTCTCTCTGTGCGTGCGCCGAACGAAAGCAATGTGAAAGTAGTATATTTAGCATAATAGTATGGCGTTTAGTATACCTACATAAAAAAACTCGTATAAAATGGTTCCTCCATAGCTAGTCACGAAACAAACGGTGTGTATGTAACTTAAAAGTGGATATATTGTTTCGTAGCCTAGTGTGGAGGAAGCAGTTTCATATGAGCCCTCCAATTCACATGTGATAAGAGAACGAGGGAGGAGACAGGGTGACGCAAGCTAACCTTACCTAATACTTTATTTTGCAAACCTGTTTCGGGGAAGTGGTCGTCTGTGTGTGTGTTTCTTTGTCTCTGTCTCTATTTGTCTGTCTGTCTCGATCTGTGTGTGTGTCTCTCTCTCTTGGGTACATGGAGGTGCTACTGGTTTCTCCAAACAATAGTACCACAAAACAGACCACCTCGATGTTATTAATAGGGAATCTGTTTCATCAATCAATCTCATTTCAATTCACCAAAAATTATATTATCCCCCTATTAAACCACACTATGCTTACTGACACACACACACACACACACATTAATTAAGAGTAAATAAAGATGTACAGAAATATAGTCTCCCTAATAGAGTATTAGATCAATGGAACAAATTACCAGAAGTGGTGTGTGCCAAAAACATACATAACTTTACAGAAAAATATGATAATTGGGTCTTAAAATACGGGACATTACGAGCTGGACATAATCCTGTAAAGATACAAGACCTGCCTATCCCTCAGTACCAGTAGCCTATCCCTCAGTACCAGTAGCCTATCCCTGCCATAGCCTATCCCTCAGTACCAGTAGCCTATCCCTCAGTACCAGTAGCCTATCCCTCAGTACCAGTAGCCTATCCCTCAGTACCAGTAGCCTATCCCTCAGTACCAGTAGCCTATCCCTCAGTACCAGTAGCCTATCCCTGCCATAGCCTATCCCTCAGTACCAGTAGCCTATCCCTCAGTACCAGTAGCCTATCCCTCAGTACCAGTAGCCTATCCCTGCCATAGCCTATCCCTCAGTACCAGTAGCCTATCCCTGCCATAGCCTATCCCTCAGTACCAGTAGCCTATCCATCAGTACCAGTAGCCTATCCCTGCCATAGCCTATCCCTCAGTACCAGTAGCCTATCCCTCAGTACCAGTAGCCTATCCCTCAGTACCAGTAACCTATCCATCAGTACCAGTAGCCTATCCCTATTTGTCGTGAAAGGAGACTAAAAGTGGCTTTCACTTCTCCAACTGTTGCTCTTTTTTATCTGCTACCATTTGTGCTAACTGTCCCACCACCGATCACCTTCCTTGTGCCTAATGTCCAGCAATCCATTCAATTCATTTCGCATTCAAATTCTGAAAAACCTAATTTCTCCAAACTATTCCAGGCAACAGAGCATACCATTACTTTTGTCAATCTGATTCTGTTTCCTGACATACTTTGGAGGAATTAAGGCACTCCTAATACATCAAAGCTATATTATCCCCTTCAAGACTTAAGCTAATATTTTTAATTAAGAGTATAGTAAATTTTTGGCCTATGCTATATAGGAAACAGGACCAGATGTACAAAACTAATGGTGGTCTAATGCTTGGAATATTTTGAAGGAATCAGTTGTTTCAGATTTACAAACACGTTTATACTGTCCTCTGAAGATTGTTGATTATAAAACGAAACGAGAGGATTTCATAATTTGAAATGCATAATTATACACGAAATAACAAAAAGATATATATATATATATATTGTAAGATATAACCGACGTAGCATATCTAAAAAAAACAGGTTAGGCAAGTTGTCTCCGAGAGGGTGTTAAAATTTTGCTGGAAAAAATATAATTAAAAAACAAAGCGATGGAGGGATTTCATCATTTAATGTATATATCCATAATTTATACACAATAATACAAAGGGAATAGATTTTTTTTTTTACCTGGAAATTTGAAACGGGTTTGACGAGTTCTCTGAAACTGGCTGGAAAATATATTTGACAAAGATAACCCTTGTTGACTTTCTCTTTCACCTCTCATACGGGACGAGAGAGAGAGAGAGAGAGAGAGAGAGAGAGAGAGAGAGACGAAGACAAGCAAGAGATGAAGTGAGAAGAGAAAGGGAAGGATATAGGAGCTCTATGAACCCTCCAAATTACTCCAGGCAACAGATTCCCTATTCGAAACACTGAAGCGTTTTGTGGCCTGGATTATTTGGAGGGTTCATAGAGCTCCAGTAAGGGCCCTCAAATGTTTTAAAACCACGGGCCTGAGATTAGGGTGTTTTGGGGGGAGAGAAAGGAAATATAATTGAAAAGTGGACAGAAAAATGGGAAGGGAATGAGGAGTGGAGGAATAGATGTAGGCAAGAGAGAAAAAAAATGGTGTGAGAGGAATGCAGGGACTGAGAAGATAAGTGGAGGAGGAGGAGGAGGAGGTGGAGGTGGAGGAAGGGGTGAGAGTGATCGAAGTGGGAAGGAGGAAGAGGTGGTGGTAGTGAGCACGGTCGAGATTACTATCTAGACCCAAGGTTTAAAGAATACAATATGTATTCTTTAAACCTTGCCTAGACCGTGGTTGTGTGTGTGTTGCGAAGTAGGAAAAGAATGAGAGAGAGAGAGAGAGGATAGCAAAATGAAAGTGAGGGGAGGAGGGAATAGGATAGTAGAGATATTTTTTTTTGTGTGTGAACGTGTTTGAGACCCCTAAAGTTTTAACATACCAAACCAACTTCTCACTATCGCTGCACGAACTACCGATGATTACTAAATAACCGTACTGTACTTGTGTAGATTAGGCTACCGAACCGTGACAACTGCGCAGTGTGGAAAGAGGAGATGAATCACACATACATACATACCGGTACACACTGGTGGTTCAGAGTTGACTAGTTCTGTCTGTGTGTCTGTGTGTTCTAGAGTTTATTAGATTGTATGTGTGTTCCAGAGTTGACCAGTTGCCTGTGTGTGTGTGTGTGTGTTACTAGAGTTGACCAATTGTGTGTCTGTGTGTGTTCCAGACTTTATTAGATTGTATGTGTGTTCCAGAGTTGACCAGTTGCCTTTGTGTGTGTGTGTGTGTTACTAGAGTTGACCAATTGTGTGTGTGTGTCTTCCAGGTGTATGTGTGTTTTCCAGAATTGACCAGGTGTGTATGTGTGTGTTCCAGAGTTGACTAGTTGTATGTGTGTGTACATATATACAAGGGAAGCGGAAATCCTGTGTTGTAATATTTGATGGGAGGAGAGAGAGGGAGGATACAAAATGAGAGAGGGAGAGAGAGAGAGAAAAAAAGAAAAGAAAGGATATATTATAAAAGAGAGAGGCCTAAAGTTTGTTTGTGTGGTGGTGTTATCTGTTTACAACTCCACTCCAGTCCTTAATGTATTCTTTCGTAAACATTTATATCTACTAATGAGCTTCTTGTCGATTAGTATAGTGTGTGTGTGACATAGACAGGGAAATGCACACATACACTCGCACACACACGCGTACACACACGTGCATTCGTACGTGCACGCATACTTGCACTGGCACACACAATACACACACACACTTATGTGCCTAAGGCGTTACCAGGATACCTATACACACTGCACCTTTGTCTCTCTCTCTCTCTCTCTCTCCGTCTCTGTCTGTCTGTCTCTCCGTCTCTGTCTGTCTGTCTCTCCGTCTCTGTCTGTCTGTCTCTCCGTCTCTGTCTGTCTGTCTCTCCGTCTCTGTCTGTCTGTCTCTCCGTCTCTGTCTGTCTGTCTCTCCGTCTCTGTCTGTCTGTCTCTCCGTCTCTGTCTGTCTGTCTCTCCGTCTCTGTCTGTCTGTCTCTCCGTCTCTGTCTGTCTGTCTCTCCGTCTCTGTCTGTCTGTCTCTCCGTCTCTGTCTGTCTGTCTCTCCGTCTCTGTCTGTCTGTCTCTCCGTCTCTGTCTTTCTGTCTCTCCGTCTCTGTCTGTCTGTCTCTCCGTCTCTGTCTGTCTGTCTGTCTGTCTGTCTGTCTGTCTGTCTGTCTCTCTCTCTTGTGTCTCTATGTATCTCTGGTCATTGGTATGAGGTGTGGCCGCAAGTCACCTCAAGGTTAAAATAAACACACACACACACAGGTACTCCACTGATTAACGTACACACACACACACACACAGGTACTGTTTAACGTACACACACACACAGATCGAGGTACTCCTAATATATATATATATATATATATATATATATATATATATATATATATATATATATATATATATATATATATATATATACACACACACACACACACACACACACAGGTACTCCACACCATGGAGTTATATACTACCTCCAAGCCTCACACACACACAAACACACACACACAGGGCACCTAGTAACAGAATGACAAATGAGTTTCTTCACCCTCTTCCTTCACCCTCCTTCCTTCCTTCCATTCCTTTTTTTTCCTTCCTTCCATTCCTTTTTCTTCCTCCCTCCCATTCCATCTAATTACCTTACTGTATTTACTTCCTATCTTTCCCTTCTTTTTGTTTCCCCCTTTCCCTCCTCCCCTCCTTCCTCTTTTCCTTCTATTTCCCCCCTTCCTCCCCCCCTAATGGGAACCACCTATAGCCTTTGTATGGATGGATGTTATTGGCTTCAGCTAATTACATTAATCTTCACAACTATAGCGTTTGAGTGATCCATTGATAAAATACGATTGTTTACTTTGGAGCAGCTGCCAGATATTGTCACACACCACCAAATTTGGTTGCAGTCTTTTCTTGGGCAACTGTACATTGTATTCACTTGTACTTAACATTGTATATCCTTACAGGGGTTACTACATCACCACACCCCGGCGCTGGATAGCAGAATGGCCGACCCAGATGTGTGTATCCGTGGAAGAACCCAACCCTGTGGCCGGATTCCTCAATGTGACCGTAGACGATCATATCGTTCGTCCATTATTTGGGGGGGGTTCAGAGGGGTCATCGTTTGACACTCCTCCTAAGAATTATACGGCATTCATCTCGACCACCATTGATATCCCTGCAGGTAAGGCAATGGTCCTTTAGGTCATCATCCAGGTCATCATAGAAAGATAATCTCCCCGTCAAGATTCCAAATTATATTTTTGTTTCCCTTTGGCCTTGTCACTCACAGTACGTACGTCTCATGAGAGGATGATTTGCACTTTTTAGCTAGTTTGTAGTGAATCATTTGACGATTGCACAAGTCTCTCACCACACGATAGCTACTCGACAGTTGTACGACTCCCTTATGACACCCTATCTATACCCACTCAACACATGTTGCTAGTACTGTACATTGCTAATACGATTAGGTGACATTAAATAGTTTAATGGTGAGGATTCTCATTCACCTTTGGCACGATTTCGACACAATAACAGCATAAGTATTTGTACTGTACTGTACATATTTGAACGTTAGCTGTATGCCTATTTTACGACATGACCACGGTGGTCACACCAGTATCTAGATTCTAGAATATTCTAGATCATTGTATTCTAGAGTACCGGTATTTTAGATCTTGGGTCGTACAAGACATACGAACATTTGCAAGACTATCATTACAACCAAAGTACAACACTCACAACTGCTGTATGACCAACATCAGCCTTATTATATACTGTACTGTATATGGGGAGGGTCATCCACTCACTTCATTCTATTGCCGGAGCTGTTGCAGACAACATGGATGGCAGTAAAGTAAAGTATTGGCATCATCGACCAACTTTCCACCAACATGAGACAACAAAGCTTTTGAAGCCCAATTCCACTGACTACCAGATGCTGATCAACTTGAAACTTCAGCTTCATCATGTTGCTGTTGAGTGTATCGTGTAGGCCTAAGCTCATGCACCTATCCTGTAGGCTGTGTTCAAATATTGTTTGTTTAGTAGCCCAAGTGGTGCCATACATGACTATGGTGGTACAGTATATCATGTGGCAATCTTCTTATGTAGTTATCATGTAGATTGAATGTAGACAGTGTCTGCCACATGATACATAACAGATGTTAAATTGAAAAAAATTCAATTTTTTTTAAAATATTGGCTATGATCTTGGGTTACCGTACTGTGTGTGACGGCCTTTACAAGACACTACAGGTATTTATGTTTATGCTCATCACTTTCAAGGCACTAATTTTTTTTACGTTCGTTTTTTTCAAGACATGACTTTAATTATATTTATGTTGTTCTTCCCATGAAGGCGCCTCACACCAATGCCACGACATACCAGTCCCCGCCACCTCAGACTACAGGAAGGAACTGGAATTATCGGGTTCGGTGTCCGGAGAAAAAGTGAATCATGTTGTTGACATCCAGTTCCAAAGGTTCTCCACCCAGACTTACCTACAGACGGACAAGTATCTTTATTTACCAGGACAGAAAGTACAACTGCGCGCCCTTACAGTGGTCGGTCCGGAACTCAAGCTTGCAACGGAACAGGTGAGCAGAGAGTTGGGTAAATAATACTAGTTCTCTCTCTCTCTCTCTCTCTTTGTTAAAATATTGTACAGTACTGGTCTAAAAGAACAAAAGACACTCCAATAAATACTAAATATATTATTGATGAGTATAAGGACTACAGCATCATTTTCCACCCCACTAATCCTTTCCTTGTACTATAGATTTAACACATGGCCTACCACACCAAACTGTCTCACCAGAACTGTAAAAGATTCAATTGTTCTTTGTATACCTGTATTTATTCCCTCTATTCTTCCTATTTATCTTGCCACCTTCCTTCCTACAACTAGTATAATAATGTATAGAACAGAGTAAACTTATATGTACAGTACATGTATATACAGTTAAACCTCGTTATTTCGGACCCCGTTATTTCGGATTTCGGTTATTTCGGACACAATCTGCTGGAGATTTTTTTTTGTCTGAATTTTGGTTTCTCTATTTTTTCCTATTATATTTTTTACATTATACAGTAGGTATATTATTTTCATATCATTACATACCTATTTATGTATATATACAGTTGACTCTCGAATAAATCCGAGGAGTTCTTATACAAAACGAGTGAAATCATAATGAACTTGTCAGGAAATTATATCACTCATCTGTGAAGCGTGGGTGTGTGTGTGTGTGTGTTGCCACCACTTCTCCCTCACTCCTTCCCCCCCCCCCCTACCCTCAGTCTCCATTCACCCTAGCTCAAGGTCAAGGGAATATAGGCCTAACATGGGTTGTCACCTTGTGTTTGACTCGCTCATTTTTAGTAATTTACGAGTTAACCACCAGCTTCATGCCAGGTGGTGCATTTACAAAACGGAAGGTCATGTCCTTCGATAGAAAGAAGGAAGATGTTTCTCGAATAGATAAAGGAGAAGGAAACACCAGAGTACAGTATGGCTAATAAAATGTAAACAATCGATATCCCGTTATTTTCCCCCTTCCCCCTACCACCTAGACCACTACCACGCATGCGTGATTTGTTATCTTTACAAGCGCGGGTTGGAGACTTGGAGTGGTTGCGTATCACTACATCATTCTTGTTTTTATTAAACAGTATTAAATAGCTACTCTGATACGTCCCACTATACGATCACGGCAAGAAATAAACTCATCTCTTCACCACACAAGGTATATAACATTTAGGTATATTATTTACACATCACTACATACCTATTTATGTAGATATATCTGTATTTTGTGTTAATTTTTGTACAAACACGTTTTTTTTTATTTTTTTTTTATTTCGTACCCCTCGTAAAAATTCGTCGCAATTACGGTCAAACCGCAAATACGGACACCCTCTCCCCCCTATTAGTCCGAAATAACGAGGTTCAACTGTACATTTTATCACTTTGTACGTAAACTCGTGTACATATTTCTCCTAGTGTGTACGCATGTAGTGTACAGTACAGTATTATAACCATTTATGTAAACTCGAGTATGTTCATTTTATCAACATATACCCTCATGTACAGTACTTTTTATCGCCATGTATGTCAATTCGTATGTGTTTTTCCCCCCCACAGTACCCAGAGGTGTGGGTGACTACGCCTTCACGCACACGGATCGCTCAATGGAAGAATGTCACAACAAGCAATGGTCTAATTCACTTGGACTTCAATCTTATTGATGAACCAGAGGAGGTGAGGGAGTGAAAGAATGAAAGAGATGTGTATATGTGTGTGTATTGGTTTTTAAAATTCATATAATTTTTTTAATTGACCATGGCTAGAAAACTTTCTTATTTGACCACCAGGGCACCTACACCATCCACCTGATGCCTCCACAAGGCCGCAAGACCACCAGAACATTCAAGGTGGAAGATTTTGTGTTGCCTCGCTTTGAAGTCACTCTACGTCCACCACCGTACATACTTGCTACAGACGATGCCTTCTCCTTCAGTGTGTGTGCAAAGTGAGTATATTTTTGGTATAGTAAACTCTCACTTTATATTGGGATTTTGTGTGTATAATGTAACTGTACAGAAAACCCTCATTGAACAATACACTGGTATTATGGGTGTGTAATAAGTGTTTACAGTACATACATTCATTGCATACACACTATTTCACATACTGTATAATCACAGTGTAAAATGAGTTATCTGTATATAGATGAAAATAATAATGGTATAAATTAGTGAGTTATTCTGGTAGAAGAACTGAACTAGATAATGGTAATAAAGAAAATATTTACTATATTTTTTAGTGAATTGGAGGGCTACTGATTCCTCCAAACTGTGTCTGGAAACAGAGCACCTATTGGTTACAATGAAATAATTTGTTTTGGAATGTCTTTTTCCCCACCTGCCAAGTGTTTGTATATTTTTTATGGGATCTCATTTGAGCGATTCATTTTGGTTGAACTGCTGATTCCTCCAGCTTTTTTAGATGTTAAAAATGTTTCTTTGTATAATAACTTCTAACTGTCCCTCTTTCATCTGTTACCTTTTGTACGACCCGGTGGTGTAGTGGTTAGCATGCATGGCTCGCATCTGAGAGGGCCCGGGTTCAAATCTCGGTCGAGTGGAGACCATTTGGGATTGTTTTCTTACATGTGTAACCCCTGTTCACCTAGCGGAGAATAGGTACGGGTCGTAAGTCGAGGAGTTGTGACCTCGCTATCCCGGTGTGTGAAAACACCTTGAGAGGGTGAGGGGTCCTTTACATTTGGTGAAGATTGGGTGGTTGGGATTGCAACTCTCCCCCGTAAAGAATATAATAAGACTGCAGCAGTAAACAGTGACTTGCCTCAGATTTCATTGGGGATTAAAGGTGTCTGGGGGGAAAAATAAAAAAACCTGTGCTAACTGTCCCACCTCTTCACCTTCTTTCTCAGGTGCCATATGACCTTGTTGTTGCAGTGCCTTGTATCAATCATTCAATCTGTATAATTACTCTTAGGATGATCATTCTAATTATTTTCACTTTCCCACAGCTATACATTTGGGCAGCCAGTGAAGGGCAACTTATCCTTCACTATTGACAATAGCCAGAGCAAGAAGTGTAATGTACTCATTACCAGGAATATTACCGTGAGTCTCAAACCCAATAGTAATGGTTTATGTTGGATTATACTGGATTGACAAAAAACACCTTCATCCCTCCTACCATACTCCCATTTTCCTCTGACCCTAATTCATACCATATGTGTTTAATGGTCAGAGCACTGAAATATTCCTCTCACCACTCTTATCATTCATCACATCTTTCCTTACTGTCCCTGATTTACTTTCATTTCTATTGTATTTCCTCTCATTTTTCCTTTTATGCATGTTATCTCTCCTGACCTTCTATTGCATCATTGCACATTACATGTATATTATCACTACGGTTGCAGATATCCGGTTGCACAGATATTGAAGCGACTGCCGGTGAATTGAAAATAATGGACTGCAACGTGTACAACCTCAGGGTACAGGCTATTGTGACTGAGGAAGGGACTGAGATTGAAGCAAGGGAAGCTACAACAGTCTCCATCCAACGCTCTGCCATTAACTTTAACACTGTATACGTGGATGAGTATATGAAGCCTAATTTGCCATTCACTATCAAGGTAAAGTTTGGTGTAAGATTTGTACAAGTTTAATGACTAAGTTTAAATATTTGATATATGATAATCTGTTGCCAGATATTGTTATCCTGTGGCGGCTGTACATTTTCCTGACTGTATACTTTTCACTCCTAAATTACCATCTATTTGTATGTATTACTGTGTATGTTTTTCTTTGTTGTGTGCAGGTGAGAGCAGAGCGTCCCGATAAATCAGTGGGTGTAGGTGTACCTGTTGAAGTGTGTGCAGCTGGTAAGTGTACAAACCTTACCACTGGAGCAGATGGTCTCGTTACAGCTGTACTACCCAACTATGAGTCCTTCGGTGTACGGGTGAGTAGTACATACACTCGCATTCACACACACACACACACATTCACACACACATTCACACACACATTCACACACACACATTCACACACACACATACACATTCACACACACACACGCACATATATACGCATACACACACACATACACACACACACACACACACACACACACACACACACACACACACATATACAGTTTCTAACACACCAAAATCTCTCATCAGATGAAAGCTATGAACTGCCGTGTCAACATGCGTTCGGCTGAGTTGTCCAAGGACCTCACCCACTACTTCTCCCCGTCCAACTCCTCCCTGCTGATCTTTGCACCCGAAGATACTCTCAAGTGTGCTGAGGCGGGACAGTCAGCCTCTCAGCACACTCTACCAGTATTTTTCTCAGCCAGGGATCAGCCCACAGCAGCCATTACAGTCCAGGTATATTTGTGTGTATATTTCTGTACAGTACTTTGTGTATTTTCTCATCATTACAGTCCAGGTTTGTGTGTATATTTCTGTACTTTGTGTATTTTCTCATCATTACAGTCCAGGTTTGTGTGTATATTTCTGTACTTTGTGTATTTTCTCATCATTACAGTCCAGGTTTGTGTGTATATTTCTGTACTTTGTGTATTTTCTCACCATTACAGTCCAGGTTTGTGTTTATTTCTGTACTTTGTGTATTTCCTCATCATTACAGTCCAGGTTCATCTAGTTCTGTTTCCTGACTTACTTTGGAGGAATCATTGTATACTATTACAAAAGTATACTATCCCATGAATATTTACCCCTTTAATGTAGTAAACCATGCACTAAACAATGCACTCTTTCCATAGATTGTGTCTCGAGGCAGCATTCAGTACACCAACACACAAGAATATCCATTACAATCAGGACCTTTACCCATCAGTACAGAGCACCTTGTTGAACCCCTCCAATCACCACTCCCAGGGACAGTGAGGGGAGTAATTAATCTCCCCATCAGTCTACCCAACACTGCCTCACCCACAGTACAGGTTAGTCTCTGATGGATAGTATTGTACAAGATTTTATCAGTCTTATCCTAAGTTATAATGGGGCCTTTACTAGTTATATAATGGGGTCTGTAGTTATAATGGGGCCTTTACTACAGATATATAATGTGGTCTTTAGTTATCATGGGATCAATAATTATAATGGAGTCTTTAATTTCTATAGGTGTTGATATGGTATACCCGCGCTGACGGCGAGGTGGTATCGGACAACCGTGAACTGAAGGTGGAGAAGTGTTTACCGCACCAAGTCACCCTCGACTGGTCCACACCCAAGTCACAGCCTGGAGAACCTGCCACGATCACACTCACCTCATTACCTCAAGCTGTCTGTAGTCTGGGTTAGTTAGTAGTGCTTGTTGTCCCACCTCTATAAATCACCTTCTCCCGGTACCCTCCTTTCCTTCTATTTTCATCATGCTTGTTGTCCCATTTGTGTATCACCTCCCTGTGCCTCTTTTCCTTCTATTTCCTTCCTGTTTGTTGTCCCTATGTTTCTTACATTTCCTTCATTCTTGCTGTCCCACTTCTCTATAATAATTCTAAGACAATTACAGTACACTGAAATTTACTTCATTGAATTTTAAGGACCCTCTGATTGTGTATGAAAATTGGAGGTTTCTGATTCCTCCCACTATGCAGGTGGTGTTTCGTGGCAATATTTGAACTCCTTTATCTACAATTTCCTGACCTTAACTCTGCGAAAATGTAGTGATACCTTCTTTCAATTAGTTTCTCGGATTTCTGGGTAAACTTGATGCAATCCAAGACGAATTATACACAATACAGTAATGTTTTTGTTTTTTTAATATCCTTAAAATTACTGTATATATCTTCAATAATTGGCCTAATGTATAATATATCTTTAATAATAATGATTGTATATGTATAAAGTGTTTTTAAATGTTCAGTTCCTTTTTGATGTTTTTAACTAATTTTGTCTTTATAATTATAATATTTTGAAAAAGAATGTACAGTATACATTTAACAACCCGCTTACCTAACAACTTATGTTTACGTAAAATTCTGTATGCCCATAAATCTGTATTGATAATCTTTTTTTTTTCCAGGTGTTGTTGATAAAAGTTCAGAATTGTTGGCAGCTGATCCAGACCCGATAAATTTAGACAAACTGTTCAACTTTATCAACAAATTCAAGATTAACCGCTACACTAACAGACAAGTGGATGATTATGATTATTGTTCAGCAAAAGCTCAAGCAGAAGCCGAGGCTAATAGGGTGTCAGGTAATATATGCACACATGTACTGTACACACACGTAGATAAAATACACACACGTGCATACACAGCATAGTTATTGTGAAGCCAATCTGCTAGCAGAAGTCCAGGCTAGTAGTGTGTTAGGTAATGTACACACACACACACACACACATTTGTATTCAATTTGATTTTGTATTTGACTTGGTGTTGTACACCTCGGTCTCGTATAGAACGTCTTCAAATAGAACTATTCTTGTATAGAACAAGCGACCAAAATATTAGCTTATAAATATTTTACAAAACGATTGCATCCATATAGAACGGCTGGCGAAAATAAGTGAAGCAAATCTGAGGAGTTCTTATACAAAACAAGTGAAATGATTATGAACGTGCCAGGAAATGATATTACTGGCGTCTGTGCAGTGTGGGTGAATGTGTTGCCACCACTTCTCCTGCTCCTTCTCAGTACCCAGTGTTGCCAGGTGCAAGGAAATTTCTGTTTTAGGGAATTTTGAAATCCACACAGGGAAATTATTTAAAGATTGTTTAAAAGTAAACTGGGAAAGTCTTACTAGAAGAAATGACAAAAAAGACCATCAATGTTCAAATGAGACAAATTGAGGCATAAAGGGAAATTCTAAAGTTGAAGTTAGGGAAATTTTGTTAAGCATACCTAGCAATACTGTCCCTACCCTCAGCCTGGGTTGTGTGTGACTCCATCGTTTTTAGTAATTAAGAGTTAACCACCAGCTCCAACACTCATGCCTGGTCGTACATTTGCAAAATGGAAGGCCATATCCTTCAATATAAAGAAGGAAGTTATTTCTCTGGAAGAGAAGGAAGGAAACACCAGCATATGGTTAATAAAAGAAAACAAACTATGATTATGCGCTATCTCTTATCTCCCCCCTTCCCCTTACCACCTCCACCACCACTGATGCCACCGACTCATCTCGGTCACATGAGTCACCTGTGAAAACCTTAGTATGAATTGTAATATGCATTTTACATACATCCCTGTCGGATTAAGGCAAGAAAAAACTTAAATATTTTATGAAAATTTCTGGGACAATTTTAGTGATTGATCGACTAATTGTAATTTTCCCCATAGGTTACGTCTATCAAATAGAACGATTTCACATAAAACTAAGTCTTATATCGACCTATTGGACGTTCTATAAGAGACAGAGGTGTATTTGACTTAATGTTTTATTTGATGTTGTATTCAGTTTAATTTTATATTCAGTTTGATTATGTATTCAGTCAAATTTTGTACAGTATTAATTATAATTTTGTATATAATTTAATGATTTGTTTTATTGTTACTAGTGTCTTTAATTTGCAGGGTCTAGTGATATCACAATAGGATTCTCTCACAGCCATTACTACAGTGACTATGTTGATGCACTCACAATGTTTGATGTAAGTATAAACACCAATGGAAATTTTGTAAGAATCATATACAAAGATATCTGTGGTGTTGACAATGTTATGGTACCTGTACTATGACTCCTTAGACACACTACACAGCCATCATGTCAGTACCTCACCATTGTCAACACCATTGCTGTTGTTCGTGCATATGGCCCTAAGCATGACAATATTGTTCAGGTTAATAATGTAGGAAGGTAATGGTATACTATTTAGAATGCCTTGATTTTTTCCAAAGTATGTCTGGAAATGAGACCAGATTAGTGAAAATAATGATGGCCAGTTGTTGCTTGGAATAGTTTGAAGAAATCAGTTACTCCAGATTACTGTCTAGACATTATTATTTTTTATTGTATTATGATCATCACAGGTATTACTTATTAGATTTTTATATACTATTATTATAATGATTTATTGTTATTTTTTCCAGAATGCTGGTGTTTTTGTGTTCACTAATAACACCATTGAAACGAGACCTTGTGAGGCAGAGGGTAAGTGTTCTAATGGTCTTGTTCTCATTACAGTACAGTACATATTCTAGATTACAGTACAGCACATATTCTAGATTACAATGGTGGTTTCCTAGTCCAGAATACAGTACAGTACAGTAATGCCTTGTTTTGCACTGTTATGGGTGTGTATTGTACAGTTTGTAATAAATCTGTGCACTGTACTGTACAATAAACACTTGTTGTACATTGTAAATCCATAAACTTTAGCTGTATATAATAAGGATTCACTGTACTGTACATTACACAGGTTCTTAAAAAAACCTTAATACACACTCATAACAATGGAAATGAATGTTTACTGTACAGATTCATGAAGAACAGTATAAAACACACTAATAAATCCAGTGCATAATGAGGGTTTACTGTTCATGGATAAAAAGCTCAGTACAGTATAACACACACCCATAACTGGTAAAATGAGGGATTATTGCACTAAACTAATCCTTCTCTTCCCTTTACTGTCTTCGGGGGAGCAGGTGGAGGTGGTCCTATTTTTGAGGACATTGCCTTCGCCTCACCGGCCCTGGGTCGTCCCCCACGACCACAGGCGTCATTCGCTCCAAGTGCCGCTGGTTTTGGAGGAGCAAGTGCTGACAGAGAAGGTGAAGAAGGCACCCCTGAGTCACCTGACACAGCTGCTCCAAGGACCAACTTTCCAGAAACTTGGCTGTGGGATTTGGTTGTCATACCGTGAGTTGATCATTTTTCATACCTACTACATAACAGGAGACTAAAAGAAACTATCACTTGTCCTACTGTCCATTTTCTTTAATTTGTTACCTTTTGTGCTTACTGTCCCACCTCTCGAATACTTCCTAATATCAATCATTCAATTAATCCATATAAACGAAAATGAACATTATCAGTTTTTTCTGTTCAAAGCTAGAATTCCGTCCTTCGAAAGTGTGACATCGGAACCCAGTGTCAGTCTATAGGTGGCTCAGTTATAAAAAAAACACATAATACCTGGAATAGCTACCAATTTCTCAACTGATCCAGAATTAATAAGTTCTTAGGAATGAGAAGCATAACCCAACCGAATCCATCCTCTCCCTCTCCTAACACAATCCAACCCAACCTATCCTATCTTATCTTAAGCCAACCTATCCTATCTTATCTTAAGCCAAGCCAACCTATCCTATCTTATCCTAAGCCAACTTAACCTAACCTAACCATTCCCTGTGTGTTTGTAATAGAGCGTCTGGAGTGAGTGAGCAGGCAGTTACTGTACCGGACACCATTACACAGTGGGTGGGTAAGGCAGTGTGTGCTCACCCTCAGGAAGGCATTGGTCTTTCTGCTAAGAGTTCCATCACCGCCTTTACTCCCTTCTTCGTCGACCTCACCCTGCCACCCAAGATGAAACGAGGCGAGATCCTGCCTGTCAAAATGTCCGTCTTTAATTATCTGGACCGACCACTGCCAGTAAGATGATTTGTTGACGTTATTGAATTAACACCTTCACTCTAATATTACCTAGTTAAAATGTCGGTCTGTAATTGGGGTAGTAATTAAGTGGAGATTGTGAATCTGGAGCAGCTGATTCCTCCAGACTATTTCAAACAGGACACCAGTATTTTTGTTCATTTTCTGTGCTGTACACTGGAACCAATGATATTCTAAAGGGAGGGAGGGAAGAAAGGAAGGATAGAAATACAACCTAGACCAGGAGTATGGAACATTTGCAGATGAAGGTCCACTAGTCAGTATTATGTTGTGTTGGACTGCACATCAGGGGGTTGCAATGACTGCCTGAGTAAAACACAGCATAATTAGCCTTGGATTTCTAGCTTATGAAAAACATTGCATCATAAAAAGGGTTCAAAGGATAAATTATGTGAATGCTCAGTACCAGTAATGTATAATTCAAAAAAAAAAAAAAAATCTTGTCAAGAAAAGTATTAAGCTTCGTAACCTTACAATTCAAAGTTGACTTAATCATATTTTCAGCTTGGCAGTGGCCCCAAGGGCTGCATTGTACAGTCAGTGACAAAGTTGTTGCAACCTCAGGGGAACTTATGAAGTACTGTACAGTAATGAAATAGAAGCTTGACAGGCTGGTACACTAAAGAACAAGAGAAGTTTATTAATTTGTGCCCTAGATATTGTATTTGTATATGTATGATGAATGTGTTGGTTTGATGATGATCCTTTAGGTTATCCTTCAAGAAATGGAGCGAGGCAACAACACTTTTGCCACCAACTGTACAGTAGTTATTTTTGAAGGGTCTGGCTACACTGAAAGGTCTTGAGGGCCACAGGTTACACAGAGCTCTCTACACCTACACCCAAATATATTAAACTTTCACCCTACACAGGTTTCCCTCACACTGGAACCAAGCCCTGAGTATGAAATCCTGGAGGAGGCACCACAGGAGGCGGCGGTGAGAGGCAAGAGGAGTGCCTGTATTCCCCCTAATGACAAGGTAGTGCTGACCGTCAGGATAAAGCCCAGCGAGATTGCCGATGTGAATATCTCTGTGTCAGCGGCCGTGGATCAAACCAGTCAGCCTGGATGTGGTGCTGGGCTGACTACACCACCACCACAGAGAAGGTAGGGAGGGGGGGAGAAAGAGAGAAGAAAGGGAGAGGGAGAGAGAGAGAGGGAGAGATGGTTGAGCGAGCGAGAGGGAGGGAGAGAGAGATGGTTGAGTGAGAGGGAGGGAGGAAAAGAGAGATGGTTGAGTGAGAGGGAGGGATGGAGAAGAAAGAGACAGAGGTGTATTGGTGTTTATAATGATGTATATATTTTCTTTTATTACAGTGATGCATTGATCAAGCCTATTAAAGTTGTGCCAGAAGGATTTTTGAGGGAAAACAGCTGGTCCAAATATATCTGCTCTAAAGGTAAGATTTTATCAGTTAATATTATACATTATAGGTTAAGTTAATAGTTTCTTTGTATTATTTTATGCATTAAATATTTTATGGGTAATTATTATACAGTATTGTACTTGGATAGGTTAATGTTTTATGGGTAATTATTTTTTGGGTAATTATTTTTTGGATTAATATTACTCGAGGTAATCTTTATAGGCTAATAGTTTATAAGGTTAATATTTATAGGTTACTATTATAATATTTTATAAGTTAATATTTTATGGGTTAATATTTACAAGTTATTATTATATTTTATTATATACTGTACTGTATATAGGTTAATCATTCTGGTTTTCATTTTCCTCTTATGCCACTCATTTCACATTTTCATTCCTCTTTTGTTTACTCTCTCCCACTTCCAATTTACAGTACTGTGTGTTGGTGTGTATATTATGCGTTTGTATGTGTTTGTTGTATTGTATGTGGGATTTATGTGTACTATGAATGTGTGTGTGTATTGTGTACATGTGTTTGATGTGTGTGTGTATTATGTACTGTTTGTGTATTATTGGTTATGTAAAATGTGTTTGTTTTTGTGCAGACTTTGAGACTGGTGAGGATGCATTTGAAGCTTGGCCACTCACCCTTCCCACTGTGTTGGTAGAAGGGTCAGCCAGGGGTTGGGTCACAGCTGTTGGGGATCTGTTGGCACTCACACTACAGGTAACTACTCTACTCATCACTACATCCCTCACTTTCTACTGTACTCATCCCTCGCTTACTCCTGTACTCATCACTACATCCCTCACTACTTCCTTCTCTTTCCCTCCTTCCCTCCTGTCCTTCCATTTCTCTATCTCCTTTTACCTCCTTCCCTCCTGTCCTTCTATTTCCTTCTTCCTCCTTTGACTGATCCTCCTTTCCTTCCATTTCCTTCTTCATTCTCTCTCTCTCTTCAGTTCTTCTTCCTCTTTATCACCTCCCTTCTCTACTTCCCATCCTTCCTCCTTCCCATCCTCTCTGTATCGACTTTATAACTCTTATGACAACATTATGATTTCAGAACTTGGTTAACTTGATTTGAATGTATTTTGGTGGTTGAGACAAACATAATTCGGTATAATAAACTTTATAATTTATCTTGTGTATAACTTACTTCATAACTTAACTCGTGTATGTTGCTCATACTTACTGTATTTCAGAGCATATATAATTAAGTGCACACACACACAATGCTTTTACCAACTTTATTTCAGAACAGTCGTAACTTTATAACCCGTGTCACAACTTTATAACTCTTACTAATTATATATTTAGTCACTTTGTAACTCGAATTGTAACCATATAACTCTTACCCTTTTTTTAAGAACGGTACCAACTTTATAACCTATATCACAACTTTACAACTCTTACCACAACTTTACAATTCGTATCACAATTTTTTTATTTCAGAATTTGGGTAGCTTGATCCGAATGCCTTATGGTTGTGGTGAACAGAACATGATCAACTTTGCCCCAAACATTTTTATTATGCGTTACCTGGACACCACAAAACAAACGACTCCAGAAGCACGCAGCAAACTACTCAACTTTATGAATACTGGTGAGTGATTTGGTTCATCACTTCTCAAACTGTACCTTCTTTTTTTTCATTTCTTTACCTTTTGAGCTTACTGTCTCTCCTCTTCCTCGGGTGCCATATGACCTCACTGTTGCAGCACATAATCAATTCATTTTTCATGCTGTGGTCAAATTAATCCAGGTTTCCTTCATCCTACCGTCACATTAAGGCAGTGCTGGTAAATCTGGAGCAACCGATTCCTCCAAACTGTTCAAAGCAACAAAACACCATTATGTTTCTGATCTGATCCAGTTTACATTACATCGTTGTGGTGACTAGTCTCCCATGGTGTGATGTACAGTTGGTCAAAAGAATATTACACAGGCTATATGGAAAAGGTTATTATTCTGCAAGTACTGCAATGAATGGTCTACCAAGCAACTCTGTTATTGCAAAACAACAAACCTAATAATAATGTTGTATTGCAGTTATGTTGCCTTACATTTTCTATGCTATAAACTCTCTCGATCAACAGTGTGTGTATAAATTCTTGTGGCCAATAGTGAGTACAAGAGACCTTAAGTCACCACCAGTGTAATGGCTCCTGCTCTTATCTGTTCTGGTACCTTGGTCCGCCAGTCCCACGAAAACCTGTTCAAGGATCTAATGTGATGTCTGCTTAAGGGTAGTAATGATATTTTACCTCCAACCTCAGGGCAGGTCGGGTTGAATTTTTTTGTTTGTTTTTTTTACTCTCCAATCTCGGGGCATATTTCCTCAAACCTAATGTCACTTTTCTTCCAACCTAAGGGCATATTTCCTCAAACCTAATGTCACTTTTCTTCCAACCTAAGGGCATATTTCCTCAAACCTAATGTCACTTTTCTTCCCACCTCAGGGTACCGTCGTGAGTTGTTGTATCTAAGGGATGATGGGTCGTACAGTGCCTTTGGTAATGCTGATGATTCTGGCTCCACCTGGCTAACTGCATTTGTACTCAAGTCATTCAAACAAGCACAAAAATATATAGAGGTAAGATAACGAGCACATAGCAAGCACCATAGTATATACAGGTGAGATAACGAGCACATAGCAAGCACCATAGTATATACAGGTGAGATAACGAGCACATAGCAAGCACCATAGTATATACAGGTGAGATAACGAGCACATAGCAAGCACCATAGTATATACAGGTGAGATAACCTCTCCCTTCCCTCCGCAAATTTTCCTCACCCCTTACATTTTCTTTCTCTCCCTGGTACAGGTGGATACAAACCAACTGCAGGAGACCAGTGATTGGCTGTTACGTCTACAAGGAAAAGATGGCTGCTTTGAATCTGTTGGCAAGTTGCTTCATAAGGAAATGCAGGTCAGTAAAACATCATTGCTTGGCTTAGGTAAGGGTCATTAGAGAGGACTACAAGCACACAAAATATATGTACAGTACAGATTTCAGTTCGGATGCAACATATATTATATTTTGTAAATGTATTTACATGTCTCTTCTTAAAATATCATGGAATGAAATGGCAAAGTTGGCTGGTACCCGGTCCCCACATGTGTGGCTCTATCAAGTTTCATCACTCCATCAATCTGCCCAATATTGTACCTGACTTTGATAGTACAGTAGTAGTAGCAATATAAATAGCAGTATACTATTTATCCAACATGGTGGAGGTGAAAGTAGTAGTATTAGTTGTATTGGTATACAATTAATTCATTCAACAGGATGGTAGTCGTAATAGTATACCATTCATCCAACAGTACTGTATAAAGGTAGTAGTAATAGTACCGTATACAATTCGTCTAAGAGTGTGGAAGTAGTAATAGTATACAATTCATTCAACAGGGTGGAGTCGGCAGCGGCAATGCAGTGTCCCTTACAGCCTATGTCATGGCTGCCCTTTTAGAAGCAGGAACACCTTCAGATGACTCCAGTGTGTTAAAGGCAGCATTGTGTCTTACCAATGACAACTCCACACATCCCTATACCCTCGCCACCAAGGCATATGCCCTGGCCCTTGCCTCTCACCCCAGTGCTAGCTCACTCCTGCAGAAGTTGTCTGATCAAGCTGTAGTGGCTACGAATGCTATGTACTGGGATCTACCCACAGGAATTGGGAGCACAAGTAAGTTGGTTAATGTTTGTTGAAAGCTGTCAATAAGTGGCAATCAATGGGGACAGTGTAAAACACACACTTAGACTGTATGAATCATAACTATACCACACATCATAAAGATGACTAGTGGACCAGAGATCTCTCCACCCTCATGAAACTCTAGTCAGCTTCATCTATGGCTGTGTAAGCAGGATGGTATTGGACAGACTCAAACTCCCACCTCCTGCTCACAGGGGAGGTAACCTCTGGCAACAGTGAAAGAATTTTGGTGTCCCGAGCGACACTTGAATGCTGGACAACAGAAATTGCAGCTGTGAACTCTACCTGTTAGCCAGAGGCTAGTTAGATTAAGTTAGGTTAAATTGGGTTGGGCTAGGTTAATTAAGTAGGGATGTATTTTTAGGTTAAGTTGAATTGGGTTAAGTTAAATAAGTTGTCAGCCTAGAAATGAGTGTACATATCTCCCCTTTGTTTTTTCTCTCACATACACATGCACACATAATGTTTACTATGTTAATGTTTACAGGCAGCAGTAGGGCATCGAAACTAGAGACAGCAGGTTATGCCATCCTTGCCATGATGACGCACGACCCTGTAAACAATGAGCAGAAGGCCAGGAAGATAGTCAAGTGGATTACAGCACAACGCAATGGTCAAGGCGGATTCTATTCAACACAGGTACGTGGATGATGGAGTAAGTTAGGCAAGGTGGGGTTGGATTAGTTTAGGTTATGTTTGATTGGGTTCGGTTTGGTTAGGTAAGGTTAAGGTTGGGTTGGGTTAATTAGGTAAGGTTAAGGTTAAGGGTTGGGTTGGTTTGATTAGGTAAGGTTGGGTTGGTTAGTTAAGGTTTAGGGTTGGGTAGGTTAAGGTTAAGGTTAAGGTTAGGGTTGGGTTGGTTAGTTAATTAAGGTTAAGGTTAGGGTTGGGTTGGTTGGTTAAGGTTAAGGTTAAGGTTAGGGTTGGGTTGGTTAGGTAAGGTTAAGGGTTGGGTTGGTTAGTTAAGGTTGGGTTGGGTTGATTAGATAAGGTTTGGAGGGCCACTAATTTGGAAGCTATTGCTATTAATTTACAGATAATGGTCATTTATGAGGGCCACTAATGCTTTAATTATTTCCTATTGCAGGACACAGTCGTGGCCTTACAAGCCATGGCCACTTATGAGAGCCATTTACACCAAGGGCCTCTCAATGTACAGGCTATTGTTACTGCTGATAACTTTACACACACCTTTACCATCACTGACAACAACAAACTGCTGGAACAATACCAAACCTTGCCAACACTGCCAACAACAGTCTCTCTTGACATGACTGGTGAAGGATGTGCTGTTCTCCAGGTGAGTGTGTGTGTGTGTGTGTTTATATTTTAATCACAATATTTACTGAGTTGAGTTTATCTGTGTGTAATATAACCACAACACTTTACTTGACTGTGTGTATTTAAACTAACAACAATATTTATAACCTACTGCAATATATTACAAGGTATTACAATGTTATAACTTATTACGCTATATTATAACCAACAGGCAGTACAGCGTTACAACATACCAGAGCCTGAGGCTAGCGATGCCTTCACCCTTACCGTAAACACCATGACTGCACCTGACAAACGTTGCATCACCAAACGCATCACTGTGTGCGCAGCCTACAGCCTACCAGACAAGAAATCCAACATGGCCGTCATCGAGGTCGACCTGATCTCCGGATATATCCCCGAGAAGCAGGATCTCAAGGACCTACTCAAGAAAGATCGAAACATCAAACGTTATGAAGTCGACGGAAGCCAAATCAACTTTTACATAGACGAGTTGGGGGTTGAGGATACGTGTGTCAATTTCCGCGTGCTCCGTCAAGTGGATTTGGAGGATGTGAAGCCAGGGTCGGTGGTCGTGTATGATTATTACCAACCAGAGTTTTCTATTTCAAAGGTGAGTGATTGATTTGTTTGGTCATGTTTGTTTATTTATTTTTATACACATGTGCACACACTCAACTTGCCTCTCTCTCTCTTGTTCACTTCACACACACACACACACACACACACACACACACACACACACACACACTCACACTCACACTCACACTCACACACACACACACACTCTCTTTTCTCTACATGGTGATATATGTTGTATAGTGGATTACAAGGCCTGAGATATTATAAAGTTAAGTACTGTAATTGAACTGATGTGTGTTTGTTTTCTTTGACAGAGATACACGTTGCCAGCACCTGAAGAATGCCGCTAGGAAGGTGGAGAGATGGTAGTAGTGGTGGAGAGAAGACAGAAGGTGAAAAGATGGTGGAGGGGAGGAGAATACAAGATACAGTAGGAGAAAACATTTGAGACAATAGAGAAAATAAGTTTAGAGAATAAATATGGTACCCTACTTATAATTAATCACTCATTAGTACATGTATTAAGGAGAGAAATATATGATTTCGGGGGGAAATTCGAGGACAATTGAATCCTCCAAACTGCCACGAAACAAGAGATTCACTTTAGTGATATTACAGTATTAAAGTGGTGTGTTTCCTGGCATAGTTTGGAGGAACTAGCGGACTGTATACCCCTCCAGTATTTGGGAAAACACACTTATTTGTGATGAATCGGAGGACTACTGATTACTCCAAATTTTGCCAGGAAACGAAATGTCCAACGTTACTAATTTGGGATCTTTTGTTTCCTGACATAGTTTGGAGGAATCAGGAGCTCCTCCAATTAACCTTGAAGTTATTTCCTTACATAAATGTATAATAAATATAGTATACATCAGTTGAAAAATGTTACCCAAATCAGCAAAATAGTTTTAAATGGTTTTATCAGAAAAATAAATATATACTGTATAAAATTGTCAGGAAAAAAGGTATGAATTTATCAGGAAAATAATTATATATATATATTTGTCAGGAAAATACTTAACAATTTTATAAATATGAATTTATCATAAAAATACATATATGAATAGGACCAATTTTTAATTTTCGTGTTTTTTTATATAACGTTGAATAAAGTTGTATTAAAATTATTATAACTGTTTTGAAACCTGAAGTGTTGGTGGTACTGTACTCTCTGATCCCTCTAGTCTAAATCTCTAAAGCATTTCCAAGCAACGACAAACAGACCACCAATTTTATTGTTAATTGGTTTGTCTTGTTTCCTGTCGCAATACTTCGGAGGAATGGAGTTTCTTATTATTTAAACATAAGTGAGAACAACTCGTTTGATGTCGCTTTTTTCATTCATCAGTATAGTATTACCTTCGTGTTTGTTGTCCCTTCTTTCCTTGTACAGTATTTCCCTCCTTTCCTTCTATCTCCCAATTCGTCTTTTCCTTCTATTTCCTTCGTGTTTGCTGTCCTTCCTTTCCTTCCATGTCCTCTAGTTTGCTTAAATATTATGAACTATACAAGTTTACCATGAAATAAACTTGTTTATTAATGATAGTGTAAAGAAATTAGATATACTGTACTATGTAACCAGCAGCAGGTCTTGACGTGTGGAATCCTCTGACTTTTTTTTTTTTTTTTTTTATAGTGAATCAATGACGAGGCTACACGCTGATTTTAGTCTTTAACTACAGATTCACAGTATAGGCTTCAGTTGGTCTGGCATTGGTGTATAAAGTCTAGTTAGGTCAAATTTAGCCTCAAAATGGTCCTATAGCCTAAAGGTGTTGATAAAGACAATATTCCTATCATAATGTATACAGAATCAAATTAACTTCCTCACTATCAAACCACGTGTATCAAACTATCTTGCAAACCATGGTCACGTGAGATGACTGTAACCAATGAGTGACCAGCTTGATGACTGCCATCTTGGGATTCTTAGCCAATCAGCGCCGTCTGCTGCCACCAACACCCACAGTGACGCCGTGACAGTGACATAGTAAACACACACAGGCTGGTAGTATTAAATTTTAACTCCACCAGTCAGCCTCCATCCAACTTTGAACTTATTTGTATCAATTAGTGGTGTTCTGTTTGTTACCGAGTGTGTTTATAACATGTGAAGTGGACAGTGAAGCAATATGTGAGCTCAAACAATTGTGAAACAAGTTAAGCATTGTAATTGGTTTACTAGCATGTCAAATTATTCGAAACTTCAACAAAACCAGGATACACATTTTGGATTGTGAGTGTATTGTTGTTGGCCCTGCAGGTTAAGGGGAGAATTTCTTGATGGTAAATTGAAAGGTCTGTAATTCCTCCAAACTATGCCATGAAAAACACACCTCCATATGTAACACTGATCGAAGTCATTGATGTTTCTTGGCATAGTTTGGAGGAATCAGAGACCTTCCAATTTACCATAAAAAGAATCTCCCCTTAATTAATATCTTTGACCAACATGCAATACTGTACACACACTCAAAGTTTCAAACCACCAAGTTGATTCATTTTAGCAGCCAACAATATCTTGCTTCACTTCCTGCTGCTTCACGTGAATTTAGAAACTGTCTCGGTGACAATTAAACACAACAACAGCGATGGTTACAAATAAGATAAAATGATGGATGGAGATTGACTTGTAGAGTTTATAAGGGGTATGATTTATAGTGTACATATATTGTTTTGGGTGGTAAATCTGGAGCAACTGATGCCTACAAACTATTCCAAGCAACAGGCAACCATTATTTGTATTGAGGAATCGACGAGGTGTAATGAGATGGAGACACGAGCTCACACATCATGAAGTTCATATCTACCTGACGAGTAATGGAGAGAGAGAGAGGGAGGAAGAGATGGGAGGAGGTTGTGGTGAAGAGAGGGAGAGAGAGAGAGAGAGGGAGGGAGGGAGGAAGAGATGGGAGGAGGTTGTGGTGAAGAGAGGGAGAGAGAGAGAGAGAGGGAGGGAGGGAGGAAGAGATGGGAGGAGGTTGTGGTGAAGAGAGGGAGAGAGAGAGAGAGAGAGGGAGGGAGGGAGGAAGAGATGGGAGGAGGTTGTGGGGAAGAGAGTGAGAGAGAGAGGAAGAGATGGGAGGAGAAGAGAGAGAGAGAGAAGATATGGGAGGAGGTTGTGGGGAAGAGAGTGAGAGAGGTGATCCGGCATAATTAGGAGGAATCAGAAGCCTTCCAATTCACCAACGAAAGAATATTCCCTTAATTAACGTTAGGCTAAGTTAGTTAGTATGGATCGATATTGTTATTAAACTTACATACACCTCGACGAAAAGTTCTCTGCGTCGCTCTTACCCCATTAGTTTGCAATGGTAATTTAACGACGAAAAGTTGTTTTAGTCAAAGAAAAAAAAGTTTAATAACATCAGCCTAAAAATGGGAAGCCGTGAACATTTAATTAATATACATTTTAAAAGTGTTTTCAATATTATTACGCGTTGGAAAGAAGTGAATATCTATCAGAAAATGTGCTGTCAATATCATTACGGGTGATAATATTGAACAGCTGTTTTGGGTTAATTAAGGAACTGGATACATACAAACATACAAACATACAAACAAATAAACAAGCAAACTTTTTCCTTTACTCTCCTTGGTAAGTATATTTATTATTATTATTATTATTATTATTATTATTATTATTATTATTATTATTATCATTATTATTATTATTATTATTATTATTATTATTATTATTATTATTATTATTATTATTATTATTATTATTATTATTATTATTATTATTATTATTATTAGTGTTGGTAAATTTGGAGCAACTGCCTGATTCTCTCAAACTATTCCAGAAAACAGACCACCATTAATTTTGTTAATACAGTGTCGGCAAAAAAAGACGCTACAGCAAACAGGTGGCAACTGTGTAATTATAAATATGATTATTGTTATTATTCCTCTCTCTCTCTCTCTCTCTCTCTCTCTCTCTCTCTCTCTCTCTCTCTCTCTCTCTCCCCGTAGGGGGGTATTGCCTATATTAATTAATGAGGGCATTACTTACAGGGTTTTGGCGCCCCTTCGGCCCCAGCCATTAGCTTTCAGTTCTTCAACTGTCCCTCTTTTCTTTTCATTTCCTTACTGCTTGCTGTCACACCTCTCTATCACCTTTTTCTGGCGCTATAGGACCTCGATGTTGCGGCGCCTAATATCCATCAATCAAAATCTCACTCTCTCTCTCTCTCTCTCTCTCTCTCTCTCTCTCTCTCTCTCTCTGATATGATATAGGTGTGACTGAGTATTATCTGTGTTTACTATTTGTTATGTTTTCTTATACAGTGTTGCCAACAGTGAACCCTAGCCTAGCCTTGGTCAAATAAGTGGTGAGTGTAAACATTGGTATTGTTCATATGTATTTATTTTGTATTGCCTATAATTATGATGCTGTTAGTGTGTGTGTGTGTGTGTGTGTGTGTGTGTATAAGTGTGTGTGTGTGTGTGTGTGTGTGTAAAATTAATGACTCAGTAATAGTAGTAATATGAGACACTAAACTAATATCCTGCCAGCTGTCACACTTACCTTTACCTGTTTAATTAATTAGTGTTTATTTGCATCGTAAGAAAACTGAGGCTCATTACCCCCCCCCTCTCTCTCTCTCTCTCTCTCTCTCTCTCTCTCTCTCTCTCTCTCTCTCTCTCTCTCTCTCTCTCTCTCTCTCTCTCTCCTTAAGGGTTTGGGCGCCCCTTTGGCCCCAGACACTAGCTTTTAGTTCATCTGTCCCTCTTTTCTTTCTATTTCCTTCCTGTTTGCTGTCTCACTTCTCTATCACCTTTTTCTGGCGCTATAGGACCTCGATGTTGCAGCGCCTAATATCAATCAATCAATCAATCAATCAATCAATCAATCTGTCAATCAATCAATCAATCCCCTTAATTATCTCCAGTATTTACTATATATATTTTTTTCTATTTGTTTTGTTGTGATCATCTTCTTTTATTTCTTAGTGTGAGTGAGTTGGTGTGTGTGTGTGTGTCTTTTTCTTTTTTTATATCTCTATTTGTTTTTATTTTCTTGATATTCCAAATTTCCAACCTCCTCGGAACTGTAGACTGTCAGTGACTCTTGATTGAACCCCTTGTTGATTGTTGTGAAGCTTCGATGATGCTAAATGAAGCTTCGA
>JAWZYT010002538.1:0-2500 GCA_034508575.1 Petrolisthes manimaculis | reverse complement strand
TCTGACTGGGCTGTATAAATTTCCTCTCTCTCTCTTTCTCTCTCCTCCAACAAGTGTGTGTGTGTGTGTGTGTGTGTGTGTGTGTGTGTAAGGATCAATGATAGCGTGTCACTTCCCTGCTCTCCTCCTCTTCCTTCCTTCCTCGATAATGATCACAAAGTACAGCAAGAAACGTAAGTAAGTAAGTGTTTGTTGTTAGCAGAGTAAAAGAAGTAACAATAAGTCGCCTCAAACATGCACTACACTCCATCAATAAATTATTCATAATATTGATCTTGTCTCTTCTAGTAGTAAAGAGGTTTGTTTTGTTTTGTTTTATTTTCATCTTGTATCAAAATTTTATAGGATGTTTTAATATAGTGGTACAAATGACTTCACATGTAGCCTAGTTGTGTTGTGTTGTGTTGTGTTGTGTTGTGTTGTGTTGTGTTGTGTTGTGTTGTGTTGTGTTGTGTTGTGTTGTGTTGTGTTGTGTTGTGTTGGTGTTGTGATGTGATGTGTTGTGTTGTGTTGTGTTGTTCTCGATAGTACAGAAGAGGTTTTGTTTGTTTGTTTGTTTTCCTGTTTAATGGTGTATGATATTATAATACAACCATCTGTATGTATCAGGAATGGGTAGATATACACTGATACCGGGTAATTCTAATCTTTTTTATTCATTAATTATGAGATCGTGTTTTTCCGGCGAATTGGTGTTTTTTGGGGGGATTCCTCCAAATGACTCACTGAATCATCACACACGTTGGTTATCGAAGTACTATGTTGTTTATTTATGTTTTCTCTCACACCATTGTTTAAAAGAATCAATATCAACTATCTCTCTCTCTGTCTGTCTGTCTGGTTGTCTGTCCGTGTATGTCTCTCTGTCCCTGTATGTCTGTCTGTCTGTATGTATGTCTGTGTCTGTCTGTCTCTCTCTCTGTCTCTCTCTCTGTGTTGTGTTGTGTTGTGTTGTGATGCAAGTCGTTGTTGTTCTCGTGTTTCTGTGACTGGTGGAAATACTATACTTGCTGGCCACTATGTATTATATATCTTCCATGTTAGGTAGGTTGTTTCTGTGTGTGTGTGTGTGTGTGTGTGTGTGTGTGTGTGTGTGTGTGTGTGTGTGTGTGTGTGTGTGTGTGTTTGTATGTCTGTCTCTCTCTCTGTCGTAAGGTCTGAGTGGGCTGAGTATTTTTTTTTTCTCTATCTCTCTCTCTCATAGATAGGTGGGTACAATCACAAATGAAATAGAAGGAAAGGAGGGACAGTAAACACGAAAGAAATAGAAGGAATAAAAGAATGAACAGACAGTAAACACAAAGGAAATAGAAAGACAGAAGAAGGGAACATTTGAAGAAGCTCCCTAAAGATAATAATAATAGCCCTAAATGTCTTGTTGATATCGATGAGGTGAAAAGTTTTAGTGGAGACAAGAGCAGCCTAAAGGGATAAATAAAGTTGAAGGCAGATGATGATTTTGGGGTTTGTCTCAGTGAATACCTTCTTTCCTTACTTACTTACTTACCTTCTTTCCTTACTTACTTACTTACTTACTTGGAGGGATGAGGGAGGGGGGAGTAGGGATTGTAGGAATGAGGGGGGATTGTAGAGGGAGAGAGTAGGGATGGAGAGAGGGGTAGAGAAAGTTGTGTAAAGGAGAGAGTAAGGGATGGAGGGATAAGGAGAGTAAGGATGGAGGGGGTAGGGAAAATATTATAGAGGAGAGAGTAGGAAAGAAAGAGTAAGGAGGAAAATGAGAGGAAATAGGATAGAGTAAAAAAGAGTAATATTAAAGTTGAAAGAAATAGCGTAGAGAAAGTGAGTAAGGAGACGAAAAGTAGAGAAAAAAGTAAAGGAGAGAAATACGAGAGATGAGATTAGAATAAGGGAAGGTGGGAAGGAGTTGGTTGAAAGAAAGTCGTGTAGGGGAGAGAGTAAGAAAGTAGAAGTAGAGAAAGTAAGGAAAGTAAAATGCAAGGTAATAATAAGTTGACTTCTCTCTCTCTCTCTCCCTCTCTCTCTCTCTCTCTCTCTCTCTCTCTCTCTCATCTCTCTCTCTCTCTCTCTCCTCTCTCTCTCTCTCTCTCTCCTCTCTCTCTCTCTCTCTCTCTCTCTCTCTCTCTCTCTCTCTCTCTCTCTCTCTCTCTCTCTCTCTCTCTCTCTCTCTCTCTCTCTCTATCTATCTCCCTCTCTATCTATCTATCTATCTATCTCTCTCTCTCAAAATAGGAGGGACTGTTTTTCATCTGGGCTCTATCGCCTCCTCACACAGAGATGGTTAACCAATTTCACTCATATTACTCACATTTGGAGAGAGGGGAGGGAGGGAGAGGGAGAGAGAGAGGGGGAGGGAGGGGAGAGAGAGAAGAGGAGAGAGGTGGTAGGGAGAGAGAGAGGGAGGGAGGAGAGAGATAAGGGAGGTGGTAGTAGGTATTGGAGGAGAGGTAGAGAGGAAGGAGAGAGGGGGGAGGAGGGGGGTGGGGAAGAAGAGGGGAAGAGTGAATGTGGGATGTGGGAT
>JAWZYT010002537.1:152500-166928 GCA_034508575.1 Petrolisthes manimaculis | reverse complement strand
CTCTCTCTCTCTCTCTCTCTCTCTACACATACACATAAACACACACACACACACTCACTCTCTCTCTCTACACACACACACACACACAATTATGGCCACGTCGTTTTGATTCTCCCTCGAGATGAATTATTTGCTGAGAATTACGAATATGTATTTATTTATATTGTCTCATATTTATCATATATTTAACTAACATTACTACCTATCTAACTATCTATCTATTATATATATTAATTTACCGGTAAATATCAATAGCCCTAAACAATAAAAAAGTGTTCTCTCAATAATTATGTGGGAAAATTTTGTGTTGGTAAATCAGGAGCAACTGAATCCTCCAAACTATTCCAAGCAACAGAATACACCATTATTTATGCTTCTCTGGTTCTGTTTCCTGGCATACTTTGGAGTATTCAAGGTGCTCCAATGTAACAAAAGTGAATAATAATAATAATAATAATAATAATAATAATAATAATAATAATAATAACAACGATAACGATAACGATAACGATAACGATAACGATAACGATAATAATAATAATAATAATAATAATAATAATAATAATAATAATAATAATAATAATAATAATAATAATAATAATAATAATAATAATAATAATAATAATAATAATAATAATAATAATAATAATAATAATATAAAAAAAAAAGTAAAATAAAAATAATATTAAAAAAAATTGCGGGGTGCAGAAAACTATAAAAATAAATCGTTTGTTGGTGGTGACGCTCAAAACGTGACATAAATGACCGTGTGTATTATATTGAAAAACAAAAAAAAAGAATAATATTGCGCCATGTCTATCAGAAATAATAATAATAATAATAATAATAATAATAATAATATAATGATAATAATAATAATAGTAATAATAATAACAATACAATACTCTGATTATGGAAAAGTAACGAAATATAATATATATATATATATATATATATATATATATATATATATATATATATTATATATATATATATATCGGTAAATAAATTTGTGTATCTGTATGTATTATATTGGATAAATAATAATGACACAATACACCGGTGTTCAAAAGGGAATGATATTATGAGTTTGTGTGTTAACTTGTAAGCAAAATAGAAAAAAAACTGAATACATTTTGTTTGTGTTATATCTACAAAAAATGACAGCAAACAGGACATCCTTCGTGTTTAAAGAACTAATTACATAAAAACTTGATATAAGTTTGTGTGTTATATTAAAAAAACATACGAACATAAAAACACCGGATATACTTTGTGTTCATGAAAAGTGTGTGTGTTTGAGTTGAGTTGACAGAAATCACTCACACATAGTACTAACAACAATAACTACAATAACAACACTCAATATAACAACAATAACAACAACAATAACACTCATTATAACACCAACAATAATAATAACAACACTCATTATAAGTACAATAGCAACAATAACAACAGTAATAACAATAACACTCTTTATAACAATAACAACAATACTACAACCAGTACCACCACTAATAACACTAACAACATTCACTATAACAAAATAACAACACATTACTAAAACGCTAACAAGAATAACAACAACAATACTACAACCATTACCACCACTAATAACACTAACAACACTCACTATAACAACACTAACAACTCTCATTATAACACTACCGGTACTACTACAACTATTACCACCACTACTACAACCATAACAACACTAACAACCACTACAATATCTACTATAATCACTACCACAACAATCACAACCACCATAACTACAACTACCACACCAACAACCACAACCACAACAACCACAACCACAACTACCACACTAATAACACCAACAACCACAACTACCATAACTACAACTACCATACTAACTACCACCACTACCACCCTAACAACCACTACCACAACTACTATTATCACTATCACTACTATTACCATTATCACTACAACAACCACTAACAACACTAACCACTAACACAACTACCACTATCACAACCACAACTACCACACAACAACTACCACACAACTATGGACCCAGCTCATATCCTACAACTCATCACTAACAGCACGTGGTTGGGTGAGAAAGAGTATTATTATTATTATCATTATTATTATTTCTCTATTATTAATGCTTCGCTCTTTTTCCCTCTTCCTATAATTATCGATACCTCTGATTTTTCTTTCTAAATTAAAAAATCTAATAAAATTTATATGCCATCTTAATACAGTATCATTCTTTTATCATTGTTGGGTATTTATCTAGACTATTGCCGTTTTGCATCAGTGTTGCCAGATCCGGCTAGGTCACAATATTTTGCCCCAGTCAGGTTCTCTGGTACTTTACTACGGCTATTTCTCGGCAGTTTGCCCAGGTTAGGTATCGGTTGGCTGCTGTGGCTTAGTTTAGGTTAGGTTAGGTTAGGCTAGGTTAGGTCAGACTAAATTCCAAATCATGTTTGTAAAACGGGGATATCTCGAAAACGAGGCATCTCCGAAAGAAACACCATAGATGAAGTGTCTTACAATGGTCCAAAATAGTGGGTAATGATACTAAAATATACAATATAGTGAATGAACTACTTCTGCAAATTTGATGGTAATTTTTGTTATTTCACTATCACTTTAGTCTTATTCCACTCTCAATTTTAATACTATTCATTCTCAGTCCTTTTATCTTCTTTATATATATCTTCATTTCTCATTATTTTTCACACACACATGAAAAATTATGGTAATTATTGAATGAGTTACCGTTATTGCATATGGTTTTTCTACCTTCATTAACCACTAATCTAGACCATTCTAAGACTATTTTCTTCTATGGCATTTCCTCTGCGAATGCCCCATTTCCAAGATATTCAAATGGGGCATTTTGAAATTAGCCTGACCTAACCTAACCTAGACCGCATCAGACTACCGGGACCTAACCTGGGCAAACAAGCGAAAATAATCGTGATAAAGTACAATAAATGACTGGGGCAAAATACTGGGACCCAGCCGGATCTGGCAACACTGCTGCAAAACGGTAATTCTTTCAATGAATACCAAAATTATGCTTAACTTTCCTCTTTCTTTCTATTTCCTCCCTGCTTGCTGCTATCACTTCTCTTATAACATTTTTCTGGAGCTATATGACCTCACTATTGCGGCGCCTAATGCCAATCAATCAATCAATCCATCTATCTAATCATCCATCCATTTATCTATATATTTATAAATCAATCAATCAATCTATCAACCAAACAATCTGTGAAAAAATATGCAAGGAACAAATAGATGGCCTTTTTATTCTAGCAGCGTTTTACCATCCCACTCTTACTGCTATTTATTACCATTTATTTATCTTATTTACTTATTTATTTATTTATATCTTACCTTTATGTGTTGCTATTATCCTTCTGGAGTTTGTAGTGTAGTCCACCACGTCACAAATAAATCGTATCACTTTTTTACTAGAGACACCAACTGGACAATGTTTGATTACAAGTGCTCAGTGCTGCCAGATGTGCTTGCATTTAACATCAGAATTTTCCTTTTTTAGCTCCGGCCTAAACCGAGAGCTCTAGGTTTTATTCGAATTATTGTTTTTCTTGGGGCGACCACTTCTTAAAAGGGGTTCAACTTACTCACTCACTCACTCTCTTCCTCCCATCCATTTTCTTTTACCGACATTGAAACATTTATTATTATTATTATCCTTTTTTTTAGCTCCGGCCTAAGCTGAGAGCTCTAGGTTTTATCGTAATAATTGTTCTTGTTCTTGTTCTTCTTCTTGGGGCGACAACTTCTTAAAAGAGGTTCAACTGACTCACTCACTCACGCACTCATTTCACTTGAATCATTAAGAGCCGGAGCTTTTGAAGGGTTTTCCTTCATGTTCTTGATTTTACCACAATTAATTCACTGTTTACCTTTGAACACTGACGATTTTTTTTTTTTTTTTTTTTTTTTTTCCGTCTGGTAGACATTTCCCCGATAACTTTTGGAGAATCTTTATATAAATAATTATTTCCATGTGTGGTATTCAACATTCCCCCCAAACAGATATATTTCCCTACATATATCAACACTGGCTCTGGCTGAATGTTGCTGCCTTATTACTCTTCTGTCTTTTCAACAGCTCTTTTTTTGTCATTATTTCCTACTTTTCTGTCTCGTTATCATTATTTACAGTTGTTTTACAGTCATTAACGTTATAAAAAGAATTATAGTGAATTGTTTGAATCAGATTATGATGATTTGAGAGAAACACCTCGACAATGTTTACAAATGCTCGTACGTCTGACAGGCGCCTATCTTAGAGCCTTGTGTGAATGCTGCCTAATAGTAAGGGAAAAATATTGTGTTGTGGTAAATCTGGTGCAACTGCTGAATCCTCCAAACTATTCCATGCAACAGAACAGCATTATATTTGTTCATCTGGTCCTGTTTCCTGATAATACTTTGGAGGAATCATGGCACTCAAAAGTTACAAAAAGTGAATTACCCCATAAAATAATGGTTCAATTTCTGTCTTTTCGAACGCTAAGAACAAGAATATATTATAAGATCTTAAAACAGGATACTACTTTATTTATTAATATTATCGATGCTTACTTAGTCCTTAGTTGTAGTATTCGTTATTTCCCCTATACATATTACATTCTAGCAATTGTTATAATGGTTAGCATCATTTGTGAAATATAAATAAACATGTTCAATCTCTATGCAATTATAATACATTACACTTATACTTACAGTTATACAATTTTTTTTTCTCTCTCTCTCTCTCTCTCTCTCTCTCTCTCTCTCTCTCTCTCTCTCTCTCTCTCTCTCTCTCACAAAATAACTTTGTCACATATATAAACACAAACACACACACACTCTCTCTCTCTCTCTCTCTCTCTCTCTCTCTCTCTCTCTCTCACACACACACACACACACACCAATCTCTAATATATGTGTGTTTATTTGCACTGACAGTGACGAAGCTAGTGGGTGTTGGTGTTGGTGAGGTGGAGGGTGAATATGTTGTCCACATACCAGAGAATACCAGGCGTCAACAACTGCTCAGAGTGTCAACAAAAATACAGGCTCAGGGTAAGTATATACACACATACATACACACAGGGTAGGTATATGCACATACATATATATATACACAGGGCAAGGGTAGGTTTCCATATAATTATACAAATGTACACACAGGGTAGGTATATAAGCACACATATACACACACAACAGCATCTATCTAGAACACACACACACACACACACACACATACACAAGAGCATCTATCTAGAACACACACACACACACACACATGAGAAAAAATAACTATCTCAACCCAAAAAACACAAAAGTTGCGACAGTTTTACGGAACTCGAGACAAAAGGAGAGAGAGAGAGAGAGATAGAGAGAGAGAGAGAGAGAGAGAGAGAGAGAGAGAGAGAGAGAGAGAGAGAGAGAGAGAGAGAGAGAGAAAGAGAGAGTAAAAAATAGTTTGCAAAACTTTTTACACCACACTCCCACTATGCATACATACTGCTGCGGGAAGAGGAAGGAAGGAAGGAAGGAAGGTGATGGAGGAGGGAGGGGTGGAGTGGAGGGAGGTGTTGGAGAAGAAAGGGAGGGAGGGATGGTGGGAGGGGTGGAGAAGGAAGGGAAGGAGGGAAGGAAATTAGGGGTGGAAAAGGAATGAAGGAAAGTGATAGATAGTGAAGCAAGGAAAGGAGTGAGTGGAGCGTGGAAGAGGAGGGGAAGAATAGGAAGGGTGGGGGAAGAAGGAAGGAAGGAAAGTGATAGATAAAGAAGGAAGGAAAGAGAGGGAGTGAGTGGAAGAAGAGGAAAAGGGGAGTGAGTGGAAGGAAGGAAAGTGATAGATAGAGAAGGAAGGAAAGAGAAGGAGAGAAGGGTGGAGGAAGAGGAAGGAAAGTGATAGATAGAGAAAGAAGGGAGTGGAAGGAAAGAATGAAGGAAAGTGATAGATAGAGAAGGAAGGAATGAAGCAAAGTGATAGATAGAGAAGGAAGGAAATGAAGGGATGGAAAAGTAGTTGAAGAGGAAGGAAAGTGATAAATAGAGAAAGAAGGAAAGGGGGGAGTGGAGGAAGAGGAAGGAAAGTGAAAGATAGAGATGGAAGGTAAGGAGGGAGTGGAGAAATAGGAAGGAAAGTGACAGAGAAGGAAGGAAACGAAGTGTTGTTATAAATGTATTGTAGTACAGGTATGTCAGATGTGCTATATCCTACAGTTGTGCCAGTGTTGAGTACTTACAGATGTGTCTTACAAGTGTGTGTTAAGTACTTACAGATGTGTTATGTCCTACAGGTGTACCAGTGCTGTTTCAAATCATAGAAGGTAATGAAGCTGGTCATTTCTGGATACATCCCAACTCAGGTCGCATTGCTCTCATCACACCACTTGACTATGAAACGCAACCACAGGTAAGAAACGTAGTCAAGAAACCAAACATTATTAAATAAATAAATAAATATGATAATGAGGGAACCAATCATTATCTAATAACAATATAAATAAGGTAGTAATGGAAACAAACATTATCTAATAAACAAATATATAAGGTAGGGAGGGAACCAAACATTATCTAATAAATACACAAATAAATAATACCCAAAATGATACCCAAAACAGAGACAAATTAAGGTTTGTGTTTTATATGTCATATAGTGAATAACATGGTGAAGACCAATGATGGCTCCTCGGGTTGTCTGTGAGCTCTCTATGGTGCTTATGAATCCTATGTGTTGCCATCACCACTAACACTTTTATTGGAAGGCAAATACTGATTCGTTTTCATATTGATTCGTGTTCGTTGCAAATCACTATATGATTCAAAGCTTATCTCAAGATAAGCCTTATATAATCTCATTACATTAGTCACGTAATTACCTCATAATAAGCTAGAATCTTATTAGGCACGTAATCAACTGAGGCAGACATTGGCCTATTAGCTACGAGTTATTTTAATAATGCGGCTTGATAATTCATAGTTCATTCAGAGCGAATCGACTGAGACCTGTAAAACGAAATTAAGCACAATTTCATCTTTATTTGTCAATTCATTCCTCTGGCCTGTCATGTTATCTAAGATGCATTACTTTGCGAGAATACATACTACCTTAGTGGTGATGCGTATGAGAGAATATCCACCTATTTTCACACCCTTATGTAACACACACGACTGTAGCAATAATAGTATTTAATGTGTGATGATGAGATAACGGTAGAGACTCATTGAGTCGATTCAACATTGGCTTGTAAGCAAGCAAACAAAATGACGTTTGCCTTGTAAATGACTTATTAGTGAATTATTTAATGAATTTGGTGAGTAAATTATGCAGTAATAATCATTATATAACTGTTGGATAGATTTTGTAAATGTGGATACCCAGCTTTTGAAAAATACAGTAATGAAGTCTCAAATGTGTGGTTGGTTGGGAAGCTAACAGACAAATACCACTGTGGAATCGATCCATAGTCACAATTACCAACCCAACTGATACTATGTTAATGTGACTTTATTGTCCGGTTCTAGACACATCGTTACCAGGTGGCCCTATACTTATTGAAGTGAGTGTACATATACTTACTCACACACACACACATTACTATAAACAAAGGCCAAGCCTCATGCATTTTCATATGGTATTACCTTTTTATATTGATTCAACCACAACAACAACCACAACCACAATAACAACAACAACAAAAACAACAACGACCCCATTAGATATTCCTTCCTCCTTTCCTTCCTTCTTTCCTTCTTCTCTCCACAATACGACTTGGTGGTTTGGACAGATTAGAGTGAAGGTCGTAAATGAATGAGAACGGCCACACACCACCACAACCACAACACTTGTACGACCACCTCAAAAGGCCCCCTCAAATATTCCTTCCTTCCTTCCTAGCACCTGGACGACCCCCTCAAACGACCTCCTCCTTCCTTCCTTACTTCCTAACACCTGTACGACCCCCTCAAACGACCTCCTTAAATAATCCTTTCAAATATTCCTTTTTTCCTTCTTTCCACAGTACGACTTGGTGGTGTGGGCAGGTTGGAGTGAGACAAGGGTTGTAGTGAAGGTGGTGAATGTGAACGATCACGCACCTGTCTTTCCAACGCACCTGTATGAGACTCAAATCACAGAAGAGGATGATAGACATTTACCAAAGATTATTCTCACGGTTAGTAAGTCATTTTCTTATTCATTCTCCTTTTCTTCCTAACTTAAACTGAGCTTAACCTAACCTAACCTAACCTAACCTAACCTAACCCAACCGAACCCAATCAAACCAAACCAAATCTAACCAAACCAAACCAAACCTAACCTAGCCTAACCTAACCTAACATAAGGTAACCTAACCTAACCTAACTTGACCTAACCTTACCTAAGGTGACTAATTTGACCTAACGTGACCTATATACTACAGCAGGTGACCTAACCTGACCTAACCTAACCTAACTTAACTTAACCTAACCTAATAAAACAAAACCTAACCTAACATAAGATGACCTAACTTGACTTAACGTGACCTAACTTATACTACAGCAGATGACCTAACATAATCTCTCTTATACTACAGCAGGTAACAGCTACTGACAGCGACGCAGGGGAGTATGGGCGTCTTACCTACAGTCTGTTCTTAGTGGGGGCTGACGAAGGGGGGGCAGGGGTGGATGACGTGCTCCCCTCCACACTACCCTTCTCCATACACCCCCATACTGGAGCCATACTAGTTCTAAGGGTGAGTTAAGGGTAAGATTAAGAGTGAGGATAAAGTTAAAGGTGGGGTTTAGTTTGAGGTTGAGATTAACCCCTACAGTCCGGCTGACGTGTTGCACCGTCGGTACGTGGACTTCGACTGACGGTTTAGACGGTCATAGCTATTTCCCGCCATATAGCGCTATGTCTGGTGAGTTTTTCTTGTTAGCGGGCTAGTAAACATCATCACAATATCGATCTGCTACCCACTCAGTTGCCTTCTGATCATCACGAAGGCTGAGTTATAAAATAAGCATTTGTGAGTGTCTGAATCTGTGCCCACGATAACTGACTCATCAAATTTGTTCATAAGAGTGTACAGTAAAGTCTTACATCTCACCACTAATAGGGACCAAGCACCTATAGGCGGCTGGTAAACTAGTGTACACATGGGTTCTACAGGCTGCTTATATATGATGTGACTGTCAAGTGAAGTGAGATGAGGTAAAGTGAGGTGAAGTGTAGTAAGGTAAGGTGAGGTGAAGACACACGATAAATAATCGTAGTAATAAGAAAATATCGTAGTGAATATATGGACGTGACAATGACACGACGATATTTTTCAACTGTACATATTATTTTTAGTGCTGTGATAGTGACACACGATAGATAATAGTAATAATAAGAAAATACACAACCACAAACACACGCACAGACGGCTGGTAAATTAGTGTACATGTGGGTCCTACAGGCTACTTATATATGGTTTGATTGAGGCCTATCCCTGTCAAGTGAAGTAAGGTGAGGTGAGGTAATGAGGTGAAGTGAGGTGAGGTAGTGAGGTGAAGTAAGGTGAGGCGAGGGCACACGATAGATAATCGTAGTTATAAGAAAATTCCGTAGTAAAAATGTGGACGTGACAGTGACATGATGATATTCCTACAACTGTACATATTATTTCTAGTGATGTGATAGTGACACACGATAGATAATCATAGTAATGAGAATATACTGTAGTGAATATATGAAGGTATTAAGTGGCTAACTGTACACCAAGGCCACAGTTGCACTACACGCACGAACAAGTGGCGCTTCCCGAGCAAAAATTGGTCTACTTTAATTCGCACTATCTCCATAACTACACATCGAAGAGCCCTCCAGAAGGTAAGGAAGAAAAACTTTTGAGGTCAGTACACTATATCGGTTAAGAGTGAGAACGTTGTGAAAATAGGGGATATCGAGGAATTTTGTGGGTAGAGGCGAGCGAAAGTTTAGTGTCACCCGGATCGTAGGGGTTAAGGTTAAGGGTGAGGTTAAATTTGAGGTTAAGGTTAAGGGTGAGGATGCAGTCAAGGGTGAGTTTTAGTTTGAGGTTGAGTTTGTGTAAGGTCAAGTGTGAGGTCAAGAGTGAGGTGTAGGTTAAGTGTGAGGTCAAGGTTGAGGTGTAGGTTAAGGATGAGATTAAGGGTGTGATTAAGTATGAGATTAAGGGTGAGATTAAGGTCAAGATTAAGATTAGATTTGAGATTAAGGTTAAGGGAGGCTAAGGGTGATATTAAGGGTGGGTTTAAGGGTGAGATTATGTGTGCATTAAGGGTGGGATTAAGGGTTATTTTAAGGGAGAGTTAAGGGTGAGATTAAAGGTGAAATTAAGGTTAAGGGAGTGATTAACGTTGTAGTTAAGGGTGAGGTTAATGGTGAATATAATAGTGAGATTAAAATTAAGAGTGGTATTAAGGGTGAGATTAAGGTTAAGGAAGTGATAAAGTGTGAGATTAAGGGTGTAATTAAGGGTAAGACTAAGAGTGAGATTAAGGGTGAGATTAAGAGTGAAATTAAGCTTAGTAATGAAATTAAGGGTGTGATTAAGGGTAAGGTTATGTTTGAGGTGTAGGTCAAGGGTGAGATAAGTTTAAGTGTAAGGTTAAGTGTGAGGTTAAGTTTAAGGTGTAGGTCAAGGGTGAGGTTAAGTTTGAGGTGTAGGTCAAGGGTGAGGTTAAGTTTTAGGTATAGGTCAAAGGTGAGGTTAGGTTTGAGGTGTAGGTAAAGGGGGAGGTTAAGTTTGAGGTTAAGTTTAATGTGTAGGTCAAGGATGAGGTAAAGTTTAAGGTTAAGTTTGAGGTTAAGTTTGAGGTGTAGGTCAAGGGTGAGGTTAAGTTTGAGGTGTAGGTCAAGGGTGAGGTTAAGTTTGAGGTGTAGGTTAAGTTTGAGGTTAAGTTTGAGGTTAAATTTAAGATGTAGGTCAAGGGTGCGGTATGTTTGAGGTGTAGGTCAAGGGTGAGGTTAAGTTTGAGGTGTAGGTCAAAGGTGAGGTTAGGTTTGAAGTGTAGGTCAAGGGTGAGGTTAAGTTTGAGGTTAAGTTTAAGGTGTAGGTCAAGGATGAGGTAAAGTTTAAGGTTAAGTTTGAGGTTAAGTTTGAGGTGTAGGTCAAGGGTGAGATAAGTTTAAGTGTATGGTTAAGTTTGAGGTTAAATTTAAGATGTAGGTCAAGGGTGCGGTATGTTTGAGGTGCAGGTCAAGGGTGAGGTTAAGTTTGAGGTGTAGGTCAAAGGTGAGGTTAGGTTTGAGGTGTAGGTAAAGGGGGAGGTTAAGTTTGAGGTTAAGTTTAAGGTGTAGGTCAAGGATGAGGTAAAGTTTAAGGTTAAGTTTGAGGTTAAGCTTGAGGTTAGGTTTGAGGTTAAGTTTAAGGTGTAGGTCAAGATTGAGTTAAGGTTTAAGGTGTAGGTCAAGGTTGAGTTAAAGTTTAAGGTTATGGTCAAGGTGTAGGTTGTGTTCAAGGTCAAGATGATAGAGTTATAGGTTACGTTAAAATAGGTCAAAGGTCAAGGTTTAGATTCGATTCAACGTTAAAATAGATATAGAGATTTGGTTCTAGGTCAAGGTCAAATTATCAGCTAAGGTCAAATTATCAGCTCAGGTCAAATGATCAGGTAAGGTCAAATAACAAACAAATAAACCTTTGCCCACAAACAACCCCACCCCCTACCCACCCACCCAACCAATCAACTTCCCCCACACACACCCTAACCCCACTTCCTTAAACCTCCACACCTAAACTAACCTAACCTAACCAACCAATCAACCCCTCCCTCTACACACACTCCCTCTCCCTCACACACACCCAACCTAACCAAACCTAACCCCAAATCCAACCTAACCAAACCTAACCAACTAATTATCCCCTACCCCTAAACATACCCCCTTTCCCCCCCTCTCCTACCCCCCCCCCCCTTCACACACATCCCTCCCCCCCACACCCACCTACATACCCAACCAATCAACCCATACCCCTTAACCCCCCCCACCACATATCCTAATCTCCCCTTCCCCCACTTCTCCTACACCCCCTTACACTCTCCCCCCCTCCCCCCCACACACACACAGCCTCTAGACCGAGACCCCCCGAACGGAAGGCCCCAGTGGCGTCTGCAGGTGAGGGCGTGGGATGGACAGCAGGAGGCGTCGACGGAGGTGTGGGTTAACCTAAAAGATGTCAATGATAACGCACCTTACTTCCCTACACACACAGTACTCACAGCTATAGCAGAACACGCCCCTCAAGGTATGTGTGTGTGTGTGTGTGTGTGTGTGTGTGTGTGTGTGAAGAAGAGAAAGAGGAGGGGGGACGGAATGGGGTGAGAGATGTTAATGATAATGCACCTTACTTCCCTACACACACGGTACTCACAACTATAGCAGAGAGAGAGAGAGAGAGAGAGAGAGAGAGAGAGAGAGAGAGAGAGAGAGAGAGAGAGAGAGTGTGTGTGTGTGTGTGTTTGTGTGTTTATGTTTGTGTGAGGAAGAGAGGGTGTGTTTGTGTGTGTATGAGAGAGAGAGAGAGAGAGAGAGAGAGAGAGAGAGAGAGAGAGAGAGAGAGAGAAGGAGGGGGAAGTATGTGTGCGTGAGTGTTGTATCTATCCATCAATCCAATAATCCATCTATTCATCTGTCTATCTATTTATCTATTTATATCTATATCTCTCTCTATCTCTATCTCTCTAGGCAGCGTGGTATGTCAAATACAGGCTACCGATACAGATGACCTGACAGAAGAAACTCTATCTATCCATCTATCTATTTATCTATCCATCCATCTGTCTATCTCTGTATCTATCCATCTATCTACCCAACCACCTAATCAATCAATCAATCCAATATTACATCCATCCACCTATCTATCTACCTATCCAACTATCTATTTACCCACCCATGTACGTATCTACCAATTCATCCTCCTATCTATCTATCTATCTATCCCTCTCTCTATCTACCTCTATAACTCTCTCTCTCTAGGCAGCGTGGTATGTCAAGTACAGGCTACCGATAGAGATGACTTGACAGAAGGTACCAACGCTCTCCTGACCTACTCCCTCGACAAGAACGTGATTGACGAGGGTACAGGGACAGCCATCTTCACCATAGACACGCAGAGAGGGGTGATTACAACAGCACTGCCAGGCCTAGACCGAGAGAAAACACACAGATACACATTGCAGGTTGTGGCTACTGACGGTGGTGGGTTGAAAGGTCAGTGTGTGGGTGAGTTGAAAGGTGAGTAGGTGAGTGGGTTATTATTATTATTGTTATTGTTATTGTTATTATTATTATTATTATTATTATTATTATTATTATTATTATTATTATTATTATTATTTTTATTTTTTTTATTATTATTATTATTATTATTATTATTATTATTACTATTATTATTATTATTATTATTATTATTATTATTATTAGGGTAGGTAGTATAAGTAGTATTTTGAGTGATATCAAAAAGGGATAGGTGGGTAGGTGGTGGTGGTGTGAGTGGTGGTGGTTGAAAGGTGAGTGTGTAGGTGGGTTGTTGTTGTTGATGTTCTCCCGGAGCAGAATGGCCTCCTGCCCCACAGACCCCTGGTACACTATGGTTGCAGTGAAAAAATAAAAATAAAATAAAATACAGGAGGGGCTGGCCCTATATATCTGGGCTACCGAAGCACATCCCAGGGAAATGGGACCAGAGCTTACTGAACCAAGGAGTCTGTATGTCCCTATACTGTACAGTACAGTATGTCTGGGTTACTAAAGCACATCCCTGGGAAATGGGACCAGAGCTTACTGGACCTGGGAGTCTGGTGGCCTTTTTGGGGAGAAAGTCTTTGATCCCACAGCCAGTGTTGTAGGTCAAAGTCCACGCTACCGTAAGAGCTACAAGTGGGACCGCATTTTCCATGAGACCAGCCCTGAAGGGACCATAAGGGAGAGGGAGTTTACACTGCTGCATGCAAAGGAAAATGCACCCCCTGTCTGCTGGCAGTCCACACAGCAGTGGAAAAAAGTGCCTCCGGTTGCAGTACACCTCATATGGATTTTTAATCCACGTGGGCAGATCTCGTCCAATCCACTAGAAAGTGACCAGATCCTACAACAATCTTTATTCTAGCCCAGTGAAAAATGACTAATATTCACAGAGAATAAAGTCAGCCCCCCTGGGCAGGGGGTAGGTGGGTAGGTGGTGGTATTATTATTATGTTTATTATTATTATTAGCCTATTATTATTATTATTATTATTATTATTATTATTATTATTATTATTATTATTATTATTACACTTTCTAATAATGATTCATAATTAATCAAGCCTTTATAGTTGCTGTGTGTGTGTGTGTGTGTGCTTGTTTCGTGGCAATATTTGAAGGATTCATTTACCTCCAATTTTCTGACCACATCAC
>JAWZYT010002537.1:42500-147500 GCA_034508575.1 Petrolisthes manimaculis | reverse complement strand
GTTAGTACTCACAGTTATACACACACATATACACACATATACACATGCAGATACAAAAACTTATGCACACACATGCACACGCACACTCCTACACAAACATACACATGGATATACACACACTTATGCACACAAACACACACATGCCAATACACACACTTACATACAGACACTCACAGTTATAGATATGAACACACACATGCATATACACACACATACACACACTTACATACATAATCTCACAGTTATACACAGACATACATGCATATACACACTTGTGCACACACACACAAACACACACACAAACACACACACACACACACACACAAACACACTTACAGTTTTTTTTATTACGATTCACGCATGCCCTTTTTAATTAATGCTGTAATTCACTTTTGTTACACTGGAGTGCCTTGATTCCCCCAAAGTATGCCAGGGAACAGCACCAGATGAACAAATTTAATAATGGTGTTTGTTTGTTCCGTTGCTTGGAATGGTTTGGAGGATTCAGTTGCTCCAGATTTACCAACACAAAATTTTTCCCCTTCATAACGCTGTAAATGTCACTCTTTTCATTCCTCTATTTCTGTCACTCCTTTCTTTCGAAGTCAAAGCCCATTTTAAAATTCTTCTTTAACTCTCCCTCTTCTTCTGTTTCTCTCTTCTGTGCCTCTTCTTCTGTTTCATTCTCTTCGTTTTGCTGTCCCTCCTTTTTTTTCTATTTTCTTGGTGTTTACTATCTCTCCTTTCCTTCTATTTCCTTGGTGTTTGCTGTCCCTCCTTTCCTTCTATTTTATTGGTATTTATTGTCCTTCCTTTCCTTCTATTTTCATGGTGTTTACTGTCCCTCCTTTCCTTCTATTTCCTTCGTGTTTCTGTCCCTCCTTTCCTTCTATTTCCTTCGTGTTTGCTGTACCTCTTTTTCTTCTATTTCAGAGTCACTTGGAAGACTATTAATTTTAGTATTTCCAGAATAATGAATAACCTCTGTTTCCATATAGCCAGTGTAAAAATAATTAATAACCTCACTTTCTATATTATAGAATGTATAAGAATTATTAGGAATGGCCTCTCTTTCCATACAGCCTGTGTAAGAATTCATGTGACCAACCGTACCAAAATCATACTATACCATACTATACACAGGCTAAATATACATACACAGGATATATATATATATATATATATATATATATATATATATATATATATTATACAGGCTATACAGAAAGAGAGGTCATTATTAAGGAAGTACTGCAATGAATGGTTTACCAAGGGACTCGGTGATTACCAAAATAACAAACCTAATAATAATGGTGTATTGCAGTTACGTAGTCTTACATTACAAAACAACAAACTTAATAATAATAATAATAATAATAATAATAATGTTGTTGTATTGTAGTTACATAGGTTTACATTTTCTATATGTTATAAACCCTCGAAAACAACACCAACAGCGTGTCTACCAATTCTTGTGGTCCATAATACTAACATGATATTTATATACTTTTATTTTACATCAACTATTTTTTCTTATCTATTTTTTTTTTTTCAGATCGACGTGAAAGATGTTCAATTTATATCAACTTTTTTTTTTTCTTGTATTTTTCCTCAACTATTTTGGTACCTATATTTCTTCATCAGATTGAGGTGACAGATGTAAACGACAATCCACCTTATCTATCTTGGCCAAACGAGGTCAATGTAAGAGAGAACAGTGACCCCCACGAGGTAGCCAGATTGACCTTAGGTGACCTTGACGACTGGGATCAAGGTCACGGTCCACCGTTCACACTACGTCTTGACCCCATGGCACCAACACACGTTACTAAAGCCGTCAGGGTCATACTAGATAAGGGTGAGTGTTTTGAGCAGTATGTAAGAATAATAATATTAGTGTGTGTGTGTCTGTGTGTGTGCGTGTGTGAACAGATTGCAAGAACAATATTAGTGTGTGTGTGTGCGTGTTTTTTTTTGGTGTATAAGTGTGTGTGTGTGTGTGTGTGTATGTGGGCGTGTGTGGGGGACTTATGAGTATGCATGTGTGTCTGTAAACGTGTATATATATATATATATATATATATATATATATATATATATATATATATATATATATATATATATATATATATATATATATATATATATATATATAGTATATATGTGTATGATATGTATAAATATATGTATGTATATATGAGTGTGTAAATCATCCATATATATATATATATATATATATATATAACAAAAGGTGATGACGGGTATGGAGTAGGCTTGCTTTCAGCGTATGTGTATGTATGTGTGTATATATGTGTGTGTTAATCATCTACGTATATATAAATGTATGTAAATCATGTACATATATTTTAACTAACAGAAGGTGATGACGGGCGTGGAGTAGGCTTGGTATACACACGTCAGACCTTAGACCGTGAAGAGAGAGACATCTTACTTGTACCCATAGTAGTGAATGATGGAGGGATGCCACAACTTACTACAACACTCACATTTACTATACATATTACTGACCTTAATGATAACACCATGCTGCCTGCTACTAAAGACGTCATTGTGCATACTTTTAAGGTGAGGGGTTCGCATACTTATATATATATATATATATATATTCAAATAATCAAACTCACATACACATACATTTATTCAAATATTCAAACACACACATATGATATATACTTTCACACTTTCATTTATACACATATATACATAGACTCATACACACATTCATTTACACACATATATACATGCACTCATACACACATTCATTCCAATATTCAAACTCACTCTCATTCATTCATACACACATTCATACATATATTCATGCATACTCATACATACACACTTTTGTTCTGTCCTATATTATGCACACTAAACGCACATACACTCATATACACACATTCATTCACACATATACACTAACATATATACACACACTTTTGTTCTGTCTTATATGCACACTGAACACACACACACACACACACACACACATGCCTATATACTGTACATACATTCACACACACACACATTATTATTGTTATTACTATTATTACTATTATTATTATTATTATTATTATTATTATTATTATTATTATTATTATTATTGGAAGAAAGTTAGTTTACATACCGTATATTAACTCTCTCTCTCTCTCTCTCTCTTTCTCTTTCTCTCTCTCTCTCTCTCTCTCTCTCTCTCTCTCTTAGATATATATATATAAATGGATAATCATACCCCCTCCCCCAACTAACAACCCCTCCCTCACAGCCCCCCCTATCATCCTCCCCCCAACATACAGAATGGAGGTGGTGCCGCCGTGCCGTTGGGGCGTGTGTACGTGAAGGACCCGGACCACTGGCACGGCGAGGACAAGGCGTACTACATGTTGGGCCGTACACACCACCACTTCCATCTAGACACACATACAGGATATCTTACTATGGAACCCAGTGTGGAGGAAGGAAGGTAGGTATATGCAGTGCAATATACACACACATACACACACCACAGAGGAAGGTAGGTAGATACACAAAGAGGAGGGGAAAGGTAGGTACACACACACATAGATACATGGACAGATAGATAGAAAAGTAGATACATACATACACACACACACAGGATATCTGACTATGGCATCCAGTGTGGAGGAGGGAAGGTAGGTATACACACACACACAGAGATAGAGGAGGGGAGATAGATACACACACACAAACACATATATACAGAGGAAGGAAGGTACACACACACACACCAACACTTCCATCTAGACACACACACACAGGATATGTCACTATGGCACCAAGTATAGAGGAGGGAAGGTAGGTATACACACACATACACACACATAGAAGGAAGGAATACACACAAAGATAGATAGATAGATAGATAGATAGATAGATAGATAGATAGATAGATAGATAGATAGATAGATAGATAGATAGATAGATAGGTATACACACACAGGATATCTGACTATGGCACCTAGTATACAGGAAGGAAGGTAGGAATACACACACACAGAGGAACTTAGGAAGGGAGAGAATGTTGGTTCGTTTTGTTCTTCTGTATCACAGGTTTTGTTGATTTTGCAGCAAATTTTTTTCACTGTGGCTATGCTGACACCTGTGGCATTTGCTGTCCGGGTGAGTGCTTGTGAGGGTGGGAGTAAAGATCCTCTATTGGTCTATTCTTCTATAAAATATCTGTTTACTCTATTGATAATATCCTTTACTTCGCTGTGCAAAGCAGGAGAGCGGGAGGGTGATGCACATTCCATGGCGATGGTATGGCAAGGAATGAATGACTGTATTTTGACCTGAGATCTGAGGTAGGTTCGACCTGGCTGTGTCATGTGTCAAGACGGCTATGCAGCACGTCCCATATACGGTGCCAAATGTACCGGAAGTTATACAAAGTAGTTCTTTCATATTCAAATCGAATGTTCTTCATAAAACCAACCAGTAGCATAAAACAGCTAATTATTTCATAGTGATTAAGGCAAGCAATGACAGTATGAGCGAGCGAGAGAGATAATATTATGGCTGTCGGCTGTATATGTGGCAACAATGCGGGACAGGCAAGGCCACTACCCCGAGTATTTTACTATACCTGAGCTCAACCCACACCAACTACCTGCCTACATCCCCTCCATCCAGCCACCACGAGTAAATCCACATGAGGATGCCAATAAGCTCTCAAGCTTTAAATTAAACGCTCCACCACCCCACTTAACCTCCCCATTAAATTATATTAAGAATTTGCTGTTGAAATTGCGACCCCCCTTTGTTCCATAATCAATGCATCCATAAGCCAGTTTAGAGTACTTTCAGATTGGAAAACAGCATATGTAACACCAATCCCTCAAATTTCCAACTTCCAGTCATTCAATTAACGAAGACCAATTGCAATAACACCCATCCCTTGTCTGCTGTGTGAAAGTTTTGTCTTCAACTGAGCCTCAGCCAGTACTGCAAATGTCATTGATCACTAACAGTTTGCCAATATGAAATCATCATCCACCACATACTGTCTCATAAGCCTCCTAGATTTCCTATATAAGAATATCGAAATTAGAAAACCTCAGTTGCATTGGCGTTCATTGACTTCAAAAAAGCTTTTGAATTAGTAGATCATAATGTAATCATCCATAAGGCAATGAGTATTTGGGTGGATACAGGCTTGGTAGCCTGGTTGTCAGATTTCCTGTTTGGCTGGCAGCAGGTGATCAGATATCAGGATGATGTTTTAGGACCTCAAAAGATTAAGTTATGTGTTCCCCAAGGAACGAGAATGGAATCCTTGTGTTTCTTAATCCTCATAAATGAAGACCTGAACAACAAATAACACTGGTGGAAATATGTGGACAACTCCACAGTAGGTGTTGTGGTGGATAACACACAACCTAGCTACCACTACCTCCAGCAACAACTAAATAACCTTCAGTCCTGGACTGAAGTTAACAATGTGGCCATCAACCTCAACAAGACGGTGGTGATATATTTTCACACATCCACCACACCTGTACCACCACCTGCAGTCACTCTCAGAGGTCACCCACTCCAGGTTCTGGAGGCAACCAAACTCCTGGGGATAATAATAGACAACAAATTGGACTGGAAACAGCACATCACCACCATCACCCAGTCAGCCTCCTATCGCCTCTATATGATAAGAAGGTTCAAATCCATAGGCACACCAGAATGGGAGCTGAGGGGTATTTATCAAATGTTTGTACTCCCCAAGCTAACGTATGCCACCCCAAGTTGGTCTCTATCCATTAATAACACTAAAAAAAAAACAATGTGAGAGGATACAGAAAAGAGCCTGCCATATCATACTGGGCACTCATTTCACAACCTACAGAGAAGCCCTAAACACCTTACAGATAACCTCCCTGTACAGTACACACCTTAACATCTTAAAGGGATTCAGCGAATAACTGCTGAACAACCTTAAACACAGTGAAATGTTTCCCCCTCTCCTCCCACCACCACGACAAGAAAACCGACACTCCAACATCCTCACACCCTTGCTCACACCGATAAGGGCACGTATCGACCGCTACAAACACAGTCAAATACCTTCAATTGTAAATACAGTACAGTATAATTAACTGAAAATAGCAACATTAAGAAACAATATATATGTCAGCCTTCGAATTCAACTCCTCATACATAATTTTTTATATTTATCGTTATCATATTGTCCATTCATCCATATAATTTCTCATTATATTATTCATCTATTTATATTTTCTTCCATATAGTATATCATCATGTTCATGCATTAATTTGAGCATTTTCAGCCTTGTGGCTGACATATCAATAAACCATATATTATTATTATTACATACATACATACATACATAGTGTTTACATTAATACGCAGGTACGAGGTCAGTGTGAGCGTATCCGATGTCAGCTTGGGTCAGTCCGGTGTGAGGGCCGATGTAAGAGTAGAGGTTAGGAGGTTGAGTGAAGAGGATGTCAACCAGGCTACCTTACTCACACTACATACTCACCCCTATCGACTCGTTACTCAGATGCAGGTGAGTGAAGTGGATGAGAAAGGATAGGTGAGGGTGAGAGGGAAGTGAGGTGAGGGTGAGAGGGAAGTGAGGTGAGGGTGGGGATGGGTAAATGAGAGGGAGGAGGGAAAAGTGAGGGTGGGGGTAGGTGAGGGGGGTGGGAAGAGAGGTGAAGGGGGTAGAAAGACAGGTGAGGGAGGTGGGAAGAGGGTGGGTGGGTGAGGGTGTGTGAGGAGGTGGAGGGAAACGTGAGGGGAGTTATAGAGAGGAGGGGTAAAGGGGTAACTGAGGGGGTCAGGGGATGGAAGAGGGATCAGGAAGGAGGGCCCAGGTGAGAGAAAGGGGTGGATAAGTGAGAGAGAGAGAAAGAGAGAGGCATAGACAGAGAGAAAAAAGATCGAGAAAGAGAAAGAGAGAGAATGTGTTTGTGTCAGAAATATTACAAATGCTCAACCCACACTCCTATTTTGTTTACATTACAGGGAGGAACATCAACTCTCTTGGACCTACTTCAGGCGACCGTGAGTGGATGGCTGGCAGAGCAAGGGGACGTGGGCGGCGTGCGGGCGGCGTGGGTTGAGCCTCCTGAAGACAACAACAACACCACGCCCACCACCACGCCTTACAACAACGCAAAACAGACACACTACACGTCCAACGCTATCAAAGTATCACATCTCACGCCCATCACAACCACTCCCACTGCTAGACTGTCACGCCAAACGCCCACCACCACCATAACGCCCACCGCCCGTGTTTGGCTAGTAACCCCGGGAATCAACAATCTCAAACACATTCTTCTCTACAGGAAAAACGAAGTGAGTTTATTGATATTATTATTGTTATTGTTATTATTATTGTTATTGTTATTATTATTATTATTATTATTGTTATTATTACTAGCTGGGTGGCCGCCCTTCCACTGCCCTTCGGGCGGTGGAATTTTCATACACGATCACAGAGTTCTAAATAAACAGAGGATATAATAATACAACACTGATATGCAACAAATACCGTACACATACACACACACAAATAAAAATGCATACACATACACATATGCATACAAAACACATACACACACACACACAATAAAAAAACATACACACAAAATAATAGTAACTATATAAATACAAAATAAAACCACTCTTCCCCTTTCCCCCCTATTGGTAACAGCTGAACAATATTTTGGGCGTGTGGGTGGAGTCTGTGGGTGTGGGCGTGTGTGACGAGGGTGTGTGTGAGGGCGGATGCTGGAGACGGGCGGTACAGACGGGCGGCTTCACTGTCTTAGACGCCCACACTTCGGCAGTAGTGGGACCTCGCCTACAAGTGTTAAGTGGGTGTGGATGTGAGTCGAATATCACACCCACACCCACATTTGTACCCACACCGGCTCGCCCACCCACACTTGTATTCCCACAACTTGACGACACACCACCCACCCCCATATCTATGCCCCCACAAGGCCACACCTGCTCACCCTACACCTGTCTGAATGGTGGGAGGTGTATTGCCACACCTACACAAACGAGGTAAGTTTATTCTTTATAAATACTTATTCTGGTGTCATTGTTCTGTCATAGCTCAAGAATACTTAGACAAATTTTATATGCATTCACATTATGAGGACTTAATTACACACACACACGTACACGCACTGCACACACACATTCAAGTACACAAACAGCACACATACATACACACACACACGGACATGCACACACACACACACAACGCGTGCACACACAAATAATACACGTAACACACACGACACACGCACACATAACACAAAACACACACAAGTACAACACACACACGTATAACACAAACACACACACACTTTTACTTTATTATATTAGACACAGTAAAAAAACCCAAACGCATACTCTGACCTCTAGTGACAACAGACAAAACTAGCTTTACGAGTATAATTATAGAAACTCGTACTTATTTTTACTACACTTCCTACTCCTTCATTGTTTGTTTTTATATACGCAGGTGCATCTGTCCTTACGGTACATGGGGTCCCAGATGTAAGATGCTGGCCAGGTACTTCCATGATGGTGGTGGTGGTGTGGGTGTGGGTGTGGGTAAAGGTGGTGGTGGAGGATGGGCGTGGGTGTCACCTATCCCGCCCTGCACTGAGATACACCTAAGTATGGAGGTACTGACACAATCCAATGAAGCCGTGTTACTCTACTCTGGAAGCAACGACGAGTGGGAGGAGAGGGCAGAGTGGGGGAAGGAGGAGGAAAGTGGGGCGTCGCAACAGGAGGTCAAGTGGTGGATAGAGGAGAGGAGGGGGTCATCACAACAGGGGGCCGAGTGGTGGAAGAAGGTGAATAGGGGTGTGTGGTCGCAACAGGTATCCAAGTTAGGGTCATTTCAACAGAGTAAAATCACTACCACCACCACCACCACCACCACCTCCACCTTCAAAACCACTACCACCACCTCCACCAACACCGACAACAACACAGACCTACTCCTACTACAGCTCCACCAAGGACGTCCCACCTTACTACTTAATCTTGGTGCAGGTCCCGTCACTCTGGGCCTCAACGCGTCTTACTCCCTAGCTGACAACACCTGGCATAGAATTGATCTCATATGGAAGGACGAGGTGAGGTTATAAACTTTCTAAATATAAATGATGATGAATTTTAATTTTGTCTGGTGGTACATTTATTCTGGCGTGTGTGTGTGTTAACTAATCACCTATCTTTCACATCTCGTGTGTGTGCGTGTGTGTGTTTTAGCGTTAAACCAATCACCTATATCCTTCATCTCGTGTGTGTGTGTGTGTGTGTGTGTGTGTGTGTGTGTGTGTGTGTGTGTGTGTGTGTGTGTGTGTGTGTGCGTGTGTATTTTTTAGCGTTAATCAATCTCCTATTTTTTTTTCAGTTGGTGGAAATGATAGTGGATATGTGTAGTGGTGGTGGAGGAGGAACCACACCCACACACACCGACACCTTCCACACGCCTCCAGACGCCCACACGTGCCGGGGGGCTGCCAGACTGTCAAGGGGAGCGGTGGGTGGGAGGGTACTGAACACGGGTGGGATGTTACAAGTGGGCGGGTTGGCACCACCACTACATCACCACCCACAAACCCCACACACACAACAACAACAACAACCACATCGTCCTCATTTACGGGGTTGTGTTAGGAACCTCAGAATTAATGGAGAAGTGAGTAAATATTGTAAATTATTGAGTAACTATTTTAATTATTGAATTAACTACTATAATTATAACTGAGTAGAAAAGATCAAATAGTTACTGTCTAAGACTGTTGTCACACTATGCGTAGCATGGCGATAACACACATAAACAAATGAAAGATGTCACAAACTGCAGCGTCGCCGCACCGCGCCGCATCTTGCCGCAGCATACTGATGCAACGCCGCCTCACAGCACATTAGGGTAAAACACACAAAGTTTTATGTACAATACAGTAAGTGGTCACACTGTCCGGCCGCCTATCCTTGTACCACTCTTTTTAAAATGACTTATCAGGTTTGACATGAATTCATTTATTCAAAGCGTCCAAGACATGACAGTTCTTTGGAAAAAAAAAGTACAAAAGAATACTCTAATAAACATTTTAAGGAAAAGTCATGGATTGACATACATGAAATCTGTACGAGAACCAGACTTGACTTGGAGTTAAAGAAATATATGTGAAAGGCAACAATATTTTGTATCTGTTTATTCCTAAACTCTGATTATAGACTAACATAATTTGTCATGTGCTTAATTACTATCAATATAAATTGTTCTCAGTACCACTGTGCTGTGTGACACTCTACAGGATTTGCGGGTCTACTGCTACGGCGACTCGGCGAGGCCGCATAGTGTTACAATGGTCTTAGATTCGTAATTAGTAGAGAGTTGAGTTTGAAGGATTTACAAGATTAATTTATAGGATTTGTAATGCGTAATTGTTGAACTTGTAAGATTTAATTGTAGCATATGTAGTAATTGTAATTGCTGTATACTAGCCTTAAGTTTTGTCCAAATTGTGTCATAACAAGTTTGGTTTATGTTCCTATTTTAATCTCTTATGTGTGCGTGTGTGTGTGTGTGTGTGTTACAGTTAATGGACCTTGGTATTGAAGTAGTGAGTGGTAACAGTCAACCTGGGTGTCCTACTACTGACTGTATTAACACACCACTACATTGTCAACAACATGCAAGGTTAGTCATTACTCCTAGGTATGTGTATGTGTCTTTGTATGTCTGTCTGTGTGTATGTGTGTGTCTGTGTCTCTGTCTCTGTGTCTGTGAGTGTGTATGTATCTCACTGTTTGTATCTGTGAATGTGTGTGTGTCTCTGTGTGTGCATGTGCATGTCTGTCTATGTATGTATGTGTATGTTTCTCTGTGTCTATGTAAGTGTGTTTATGCATCTCTCTGTGTGTATATGTGTAAGTATGTATGTATATCTCTGTGTGTATCTGTGTATGTATGTGTATGTATGTCTTTGTATATCTGTATCTCTCTGTGTGTGTATGTATCTCTCTGTGTGTATCTTTGTGTGTCTGTGTGTATGTTTGTGTGTGTATATGCATGTATTTATGTTACTGTTAATGTGTGTGCTGTATTAACTCACCACTACACTGTCAACCACATGCAAAGTTAGTCATCACTGGGGTTTGGATGGGGTTGGGAGGGGGATTCAGGGGAAGGGAGTGGTGGGTAGAGAAAGTGGTTGACCAGGGTGAGGGTGAGGGAGAAAGGGGGCGTCAGAGGGGGAGGCATGTGAATATAGATTAGGTTGAGTCAGATCAGGTGGATGTTTGTTTGATTAGGTCAGGTCAGTTCAGGTTATATCAAATTAGATTAGCTTAAGTGTACCATAACTAAAAAAATTAAGCCCATAAATTAATGTACTAAAGGATTAATAATCAACTCTTTAATTAATATACCAAAAGTATAATTATGACTTCCTAAATTAATGTATCAAAAGAATAATGATTACCCCTTGAACTAATCTTTAATTAATCTACATATATTTAATTAATCTACATATCTTTAATCTCTATGTAATTAATATCTATATTTTTTATTAATCTACTTATCTCTCTAACTAATCTCTGTCTATTTGATTAATCTCTCTATATCTACAGATGTGATGGTTCTCCTGGCAATGTGAGATGTGTGTGTAATCCTGGGTGGAGTGGTGTGGAGTGTCATATACCAACCACACCTATATCATTCCTACCTAATGGTTATATGAAGGTGGCCCTGTCTTTCACACCTGTACCCTACACCACCTCCATCTCTCTCAGGTATTTTTATTATACACACACACACATATATAATATATATAATATATATATATATATATATATATATATATATATATATATATATATATATATATATATATATATATATATATATATAGAGAGAGAGAGAGAGAGAGAGAGAGAGAGAGAGAGAGCATGTATGTATATATGAGAATGAGCGTGTGTATATATATTCTCATATATACATACATGCTCTCTCTCTCAGGTAATATCAACACACACACATACACACATGCTCTCTTTCTCTCTCTCTCTCTCTCTCTCTCTCTCTCTCTCTCTCTCTCAGGTCATAATAACACATACGCATATACACGTGTTCTCTCTCTCTCTCTCTCCACAGTTTAGAAGACCTAAGCCTGAACGACCCCTTCAATACTAAAACAAAAACAAAACAAAAAATAAGATGACATTCATGTTGTTGCACTGTTTAAACCGTAGACTCCAACCCAACTCCCAACTCAAACGACCACATAAACACCAACAAACAGAAAACAGACAAAAACAGACACAATTGTTATAAGTATTTGAGATTTTAGCTGTATTAATTGTTGATATACTGTTTTTTTTTTTGTTTTTTTTACACTGCTGTTAAGTTCCTTCACATAAACAAAACGACTCTTTGACTGCTAAACAAACAGAACAAAACAGAAATAAAACAGGCATTAACAGTAATCTATAATAATACAGTACGTGTAGATGATATGTTTTGCTACACTGTTGATAGACTCCACAACAGACGACCCCTTCAATGGTAACAGACAAACAGAAAACAAACAAACAACAACGGTATATCATTTGAATATTCGTTTTGGTATTATTACACCGCCCCACCCCGAAGGGGGGGTGATGTATTGTTTTCGGTGCTAGATATTTATCTATTTATCTGTTCGTGTGTCTGTTTATGGTCTAGCGTCCACAGATTTAGCCGTATGATGTTCATTTTTTCTATTGATAGATATTTATCAGAACAAAAAATGATTAACTTTTGGGCAAAGTCGCTCTAATGTACACTCGTGATACATAATTTCTGACCAGAGTGTGAGGAGCAGAAAGCTTCGAATCGCCTGGTATTGCTCATTTCCGAACCCAGTACACCTATAGAGGCTGAGTTTGAATGCAGGGTATGTGTGTGTGTGTGTGGTGCCTGCCGTTCGTCTCTGGTTAAGGGGCGGTGTTGCCATCGAATGATGTCTTGTTACAGAAGTATTGTGTTCTTGGCTAGGGCCACGCATTGTTACCACATCCGGCTCCTGGGAATTTGCCCCGGTCACTTTATGATAGTTTACACCGGATATATCCCGGTAGTTTGCCCAGGTTAGGTCCCGGTAGTCTGCTATGGTCTAGACTCTAGGTTATGTTAGGTCAGGTCAGGTTAGGTCAGACTAATTTCCAAATTATGTTTGTTAAACGGGGCGGGGCATCTCCGAGACAAACACCATAATGAAAAGTGTCTTAGAATGGTCCAAAATAGTGGGGAATTATACTAACATATACAATATACTTAACCCAGTACTTCTGTAAATTTATCTCTGTGTTTGTTACACATTTATATTATTATTATTAGCACTAACCTTAATTTTTTTTTGCAGGTTTCGGACGAGAGAGGAGAGAGGCCAGCTGTTGATGTTATGGTCAGAGAGAGGTGAGGACAGGTGGTGGGTGAGTGTAATGAATGGTGGTGGTGTGTGTGTCCATCTACACCTCTATCCTCGACCAACTGATTCTCTCTGTCTCACAAGACGCTCTCTGGCAGATGGTCTATGGCACAACCTCCACACAGTCAGGTAATGTGGAGTATAAGGTATCTCTTTCCTTTTCACACACACACACACACACACTCTCTCTCTCTCTCTCTCTCTCTCTCTCTCTCTCTCTCTCTCTCTCACTAAAACTAGGATATCTATCTCTGTTTATCTACGGTAACACTATTTCTCTCTCTTTATCTAACACTCTTTCGTCATCTAACTCTAACTCTCTCTCTCTCTCTCTCTCTCTCTCTCTCTCTCTCTCTCTCTCTCTCTCTCTCTCTCTCTCTCTCTCTCTCTAACACTATTTAATCATCTAACTCTTCCTCTATCTCTCTCTAACAAAAAACAACATAATTAATATCTCCCCTTGCCTAACCAAACCCTAACACTCACCATACCTATGAAAAACTAACACACACACACACACACACAAACACACCTACCTAACCTAACCTGACACACACATTCCTAACCTAACCTACCCTAAGTCGTCATACACACACACACACACCCTTACTCCTAACTATACTTAACCTAACCTAACACACACACCTTTACTCCTACCTAACCTAACCTTCACACCAACAGATACGGTTCTGCTATGACCCTTGCTGTAGACGAAGGGGAAGGAGTTCTATACAACGCCTCTGTAGTGTTGGAAGGACGACGACTGCTGGTCACTGAGGGAAGGACAATGGTTACACTGGGAGCAGGAACCACCAATGATTTTCGATACGGTAGGTGATTTACGAAGCTCCTCTCTCTCTCTCTTTCTCTCTCTCTCTCTCTCTCTCTCTCTCTCTGTTAATGATGGAAAGAACACTAAAGTCACACTGGGAGGAGGAACACACACTGCTACTGCCCCTGCAACAACAACAACAACTCGACCTGAACAACAACAATGATTTTCGATACGGCCAGTTGTTTTACGAAGCACCTGTTTTGTATTGGTTCTCTCTCTCTCTCTCTCTCTCTCTCTCTCTCTCTCTCTCTCTCTCTCTCTCTCTCTCTCTCTCTCTCTCTCTTCTTTTCACAAACTCACACACACATATCTAGGCTATATCTTACCTCTATCTCTCTTTCTCTCTCTTTTCACAAACACACACATATATATTTCCGGCTCTCTTTCTCTCTCTCTGGTAATGGAAGAATGAACACTAAAATAGTCACAGTGGGAGGAGTCACACAACCACAACCACAACCACAACATCAACAACATCATCAACACCCAATATATATTTTAGGCTCTGTGTGTGTGTGTAATGAAGGGAAAAGCTTTGTTTGTGTTGGTAATTCTGGAACAACTGAATCCTCCAAACTATTCCAAGCAACAGAACACCATCATATTTGCTCTTCTGGTTCTTTTTCCTAGCATATAATTATACTTTGGAGGAATCAAGGCACTAGAATGTGAGAAAAATTAAATACCACCATAACCTAGCTTAACCTAACGTAACCTAACCTGAACTGATGTAACCTAACCTAACCTAACCTAACCTAACTTAACCTCACCCAACTCAACCTACCCCAACTTAACCAATAATACATACTGCTATATTTAATCTTAGGTTGTATGGATGACCTACGCATATCAGGTCACAGCATACCTCTATCACCTCACAAAAACAACAACAACAACAACAAGAACAGTGAATGGAGTGAGGTCATTTCCTACCGTGGTGTTGAAGAAGGTTGTGTGTCGCCCTCTACCTGTACCCACGTGACCTGTCCTGACCCTTTGACCTGTGTTGACACCTGGAGGTCATATCAGTGCAGGTCAGTAATTGTTGTTGTTATTATTATTGTTATTATTATGATTGTTATTATTGTTGATGCCACTATTATTATTATTATTACTATCGTTATTTTTATTTTTTTTATTTTTTTTATTATTATTATTACTCTGATTGTTATTATTATTTATGCCATTATTATTATTACCATTGTTATTGCAATTATTACTATTGTTATAATTATTAATTGGGATAGCATATTCGTGACCAATTAATTAACAATAAACTTAATTACCCTGACAGGTGTGGCGATGGAGAGGTGTTGACCACAGATACCAACACCAATAGTAATAGTAGTAGTAGTAGTAGTAGTAAACTAGTGTGTATGGACCAAGATGAATGTATATGGCAACCTTGTCTTAATGGTGGAACTTGTTTCAACACTCATCAAGGTAATTATTATTATTATTATTATTATTATTATTGTTATTGTTGTTATTGTTGTTATTATTATTATTATTAATATTATTATTACTATTATTGGATATTGTTATTATTATTATTACAAGCACTGGCTTCGCCACCACGGCTACGCCGTGGGTACTTGGCCTGCGGCGATGCTCGCTGATCTTGCCCCCCCCCCCCCCAACTGATATCTTGACTACCCCTGTTCCATACGGGGTTACATGGAGTCGTAACAGATTGTTGGGGTTAAGTTGAAAGGCAGTCAGTAGGTTTTATGTCTCTCTATTCTGTATTTTTCATGTTATTTTGTTGGTGATTAACCTAAGCACACACACACACACACACACACATTCCTTGCAACACACACATACATACATACATAATTCCTTTCCTTTCCTTCTAATTCCTTGGTGCTTACTGTCCTTCCTTATCCTCTATGTCCTTGGTGTTTACTATCCTTCCTTTCCTTCTATTTCCTTGGTGTTTACTCTCCCTCCTTTTCTTCTATTTTCTTGATGTTTACTGTCCTTCCTTTCCTTCTATTTCCTTGGTGTTTACTGTGCTTCCTTTCATTCTATTTCCTTGGTGTTTACTGTGCCTCCTTTCCTTTTATTTACTTGATATTTACTGTCCCTCTTTTCCTTCTATTTCCTTGGTGTTTACTGTCCCTCCTTTCCTTCTATTTCCTTGGTGTTTACTCTCCTTCCTTTCCTTCTATATCCTTCGCTCTCTCTTTGTAACCAACCGTTCTTGCCATTACCCCCAACTGATATCTTGACTACCCCTGTTCCATACGGGGTTACATGATGTCGTAACACTACCCATATACCACATACCCGACAGGTGTTCCCAAACTACCACGGAATCAACCCCCTGATATTTTGGATATTTTTGCAAGACTATCTTTTAATAAAAAAAAAAAAAAAAAAAAAAATATATATATATATATATATATATATATATATATATATATATATATATATATATATATATATATATATATATATATATATATATATATATATATATATATATATATATATATATATGCGTAAATCCACAAGGAAGGAAAAATAAACACGGAGTCCCAAGCGCTTTCGTGAATTACACGAAAGCGCTTGGGACTCCGTGTTTATTTTTCCTTCCTTGTGGATTTACGCATATTCCTGAATCACGTGCCACCAAGTGATTTATTTGCATATATATATATATATATATATATATATATATATATATATATATATATATAATAAAAAAATAAAAATAATAATAATTATTATTATTGTTATTATTATTATTAGTATTATTGTTATTATTATTCATTTCGTATTTTAATGCTGTAGTCAAGTACATCCATGGTGTATACGACGGCTCTGTAGTTTGTCCATCGTATCAGTATCACACCATTGTATAGCACCACGAATGTTCTTGAATGCAGACCATAAATTTACGTAAGGCTAAAGCTTTGCGCAGTGGTAATATCGTACGTAACCAATGAGGTTGAGGTGATTGTTGCTAAAACCGTTGGTATTGGGAAAGGATTCCCCTCGGTGACTCACCCCTCCTCAGGAAGGGTAGGTAAGCCTTTCCCTGCCTCCACGTGGCAACCTTGGGTAACACCTCCTTTTTTTACCTTTTTTTATATAAAGCAGGAGGTGGAACTAAAGGGGGAGGTCATGTGAGAGATTCGATGTTAGCTTCCCCCACATATAGGTTTTAGTAATTGTTTATATTTTTCTAGTTTTTAACATATTTTTTACATCTCTTAACATCAGTGTGACCCATTTTTATTTTAATGCTGACAGCCCGTGTCCCTCAGGGAATGAGAGGTGCATTGTCCTTGCCAGACATCAGCAGCCCCCCAGTGGAGGAGTAGACAGTTATGGCTGCGTGCATGGGGGGGGGGGGGGGGTCTCCGGGTTTCCCTGTGGCGGGAAGGGATAGGGGGGTGCATGAGAGTAGTAGCAGTGAATGTGAATGAGATGGTTGAAAGGACGAAGAGGCGAGAAATAATTGAATGTTTTAAGAATGAAGGAGTGGATGTGATGGGAGTGACAGAAACGCACATGAAAGTGAAGGAGTGTAAGGCTCGAGGAGAGAGTGTGATGTGGAATGGAATGGAGGAGGTGTAGTGTGTACAGGAATGAGTTAGAAGTGTAAAGGAAGAGGGAGGGAGGGGTGTGCAGTACTGGTATCGCCGAGGGTATGGAAGAGAGTAGATGGACATGGATGGTGTAGGACGAGAATGGCATAGATGACAGGGAATATTGGATTGGTTAAATATGCATGGATGTGAGTGTATGCACCTGTGAATGAGAGGAATAAGGCGGAGAGAGAGAAAATGAAATATTTCTGGGAGAAGCTGAATGGGTGTTTGAGGAAGTTTAAGAGTGGAAAGAATATTGTACTGATGGCTGATATGAATGGAAAATTAGAAAGTGAGAGAATAGGAATTATTGCTGGTAAATGGGTTGTGGAAGGAATGAATGAGAATTGTGAATATCTGGTGGACGTCTGTGCTGAGAGGGGGTTGTTCTTGGCTAACACCTTCTGGTGGTGACGTGCATGGGAATGGAGGCAGGTGGTAGACGACAGAGTGTACAGGGAAAATTAGGAAGAAAAGAGGCTCGGAAAGCAATAGGAAAGTTGAAGATGGGGAAGGCACCTGGGGTGGATGGGATAACTGCTGAAATGTTAAAGTGTGGGGGGGAGGTAGTGATGGAGTGGATGTTGCTTATATGCACCTAAATAGAGTGGGAGTACCTACTGGGACTAATTGTGAAATAACTCTGAAAGGTGAGAGGATGTAGGAAGTGATGGAGTTTAAGTACCTGGTCACAGTTCTGTGTAAACATAGAAGTATGGAAGGAGAAACTAGGGAAAGAGCAGTGAAGGGTAGACAGGTCATAGGATTATTGGAAAGGATTATGATGGGTAAAAGTGCGAGTATGGAGGTGAAAAGGAAACTGAGGAATAGTATAATCCTGCCAACACTGACATATGCATCAGAGACATGGACATGGAGTAAGGCTTATCAGTCTAGAATAGGTGCTATGGAAATGAGTTACTTGAGAGGAGCATGTGGGGTGTCTAGGTTGGACGGAGAAAGAAATGAAAGTGTCTACGAGAGATGTTGTATGAGTGAGAAGGCAACTGGTATTGAGTGTGGAGTGGTTGAGAGAGTAAAGCGTAATACACCTAGATGGTTTGGATATGTAGAGAGAATGCAACGCGAGGAATTAGTAAAGAAGGTGTATGGAAGTGAAGAGGCAGACTGCCGGTTAGGTGGCAGAACAGAGTGGAAGAGTATGTAAAGGAGAGAAACGTGAGGGGCAGAGGAGGACTTGAACAAGTAAGGAGGGAGTGTTAGAACAGGGAGAACTGGAGACACTTCTCCTGTGGCCACTCCCTTAGAGGGAGTTCTCAGAGGGAACGAGGCATCAGAGCTATAGATAGATAGAACCACATGGTTAAATAGAATTCACAAGGTTCTTCCACCGGAAGTCAAAAACGAGTCCAAGTGTTGTACCTCCATGTGATGAGTCCATTTGGTGAGTCCATGTGGTGTATCTCCATGTAACGCATCCAAGTGACGAGTCCGTGTGGTGTACCTCCATGTGACGTCACGCATGGCTCGGTTCAAAAGTGTTCCTCCGACTTCCTCGCCACAGTCAACTCCCGGCCGTGGACGAGTGCTGATCACGGTAAATGTACACTTAATTTAAAATATGGTGCTTTCCTGTGCATTAGGCGGCTGTAGGAGAAGAAGTAGAAGAGATAGAGAATAATTTTACATAGATGCCCCAGCAATGAGGAAGCAAGAAATAAGTGGATGCATAATTTCCGAAGAAAAACGTTGTTGCTTGCCCCCATAGACCCCTGGTACACTCTGGTCGCAGTGAAAAAAAAGAAAAAAGAAAAGGAAAAGGATATGGGATTGTCAAGACCTTAATGAACCAGGGGGTCTGGGGGATGACTAATATTCACAGAGACTTTAGGAGAACAGATTCCAGGATACACTACACAGTTTATTGGTAGTACATATAGGTCACACAGAATATGGTAATATAATGGCGTGTCGTGCCATGCCGGAGAGTTGGCTGGAGTGCTGGAGTTAGTAGGTTACTTGTGTGATCAGCACGGGAATACAAGTAGCCGTAGGGCAGCTAGGTGGTGTGGCAGGCAGGCAGGCAGGACGGTGGGCAAGGACCATCTCCTTCCGGTGCTGGTGGTGGAGTGAGTGTATTAGCAGGGCAGGACGCTCTTATAATTATTTGGTCCGAGCCTGGGCGTGGAGACAACAGCTGCGGTCCCCAGGGGTTTACGGTGGCTTGGCTGGAAGTAGGCGTGGTCTCAGGGGCGGCTTAGGTTTGCTCGGGTCGAGGATTAACTACCTGGCCGGCTAAGAATAGGCCCGAGATCTCGGAGTGGTATACCTAGCGATATTGGAGTGGCCATATGTGTATGATACAAAGAGTGGCCATACATGTGACCGCTACAATGCTAACCATATCACTGTACCCACCCCCACCCCTCCGCCAGGTTACGTGTGTGTGTGTGGTGATGGATTTGGAGGTGAGCACTGCCATCTGTCTACCATTGGCGGTAAACCTTCCCTTAAGATATCCCTGGCTGCCTTCATCGCTATCATGGTGTGGTGTATCTTCATATTATGTTAGTGCCATAACAACTTATTTATTATTATATAGTTACATTAATTACCATAACTATAATTAAAATAATACTATAACTATAATAATATTAAATTAGTACCATAACTATAATTAAGACAGTACTATAACAATGATTAATTAACTTACTACCAGAACTATAATTAATTAAGTTAGTACCACAACTATAATTAATTAAGTTAGTACCACAACTATAACTAATTAAGGAAATACCATAGCTATAATCAAGACAGTACCATACCTTTAAATAAGACAAAGTACCATGATGTTTTTCTTATTGTATACAGTACTAATGTTTACCCTAACCATAGCTAAGGTGGTACCATAAAAGCTTACTTATTGAATACTAACTTTACCACCTCTAAGATTGAAATAAAGTCTTTATATATTCACTGCATATTTCTTCTAAGTTAGGAATAATAAGTCTTTCTATTTTATACAAACATTTCAATAAAATTTAATTTAATAATATCTTCTACAACAGTGCTACTATAATTTTATTGTTATATAATATACAGTACTAATGATATTATAAGGTTAATTTTTTACAACAATATCACCATAATACAGCCACAATCAAATAAACACCAACACTTCCCTTCCATCGCAGTAAATATCTTTGTAATGAAAAAACAATACATGTATGATTTTGTAGCCCCTCATAATATTAATTTAGGGGGGTTGAGTTAATTAACGTAAGTTGTTGTATGATCGTATTTTGGTTTGAGACTGATTTATTTACAGCCCCTCATAATAATGATAAATGGTGTATTTGTATGATTATATTTAGATATGATACCGATTTATTTGCACGATGGTAGTGTCGGTGGTTATTTGATTGTGACTGTACACTTGCTTCGAATAGCCTGATCGGGTATTCAGTTTCCTTCCATCGTGCAAATAAATCAGTATCATATCAAAATATAATAATAATAAAAAAACACCTTACGTCAACTCAACCACCTCAATTATTATTATGAGGTGCTGCAATTTCATTCACGTGTAGTTCTTTATTACCAAGATATTTACTACAATGGAAAGGAAGTGTTGGTGGATATTTGATTGTGGCTGTACATAAAATCAACCTCCTGTCTCACACTGATGACTGGTATTGGCAGTGGTGGTGTGTGCGTACCTATTACACCAACACCACCGTCGATCAACACTACGTAGAGGCCTGGGTTATGTCAAGGGCAGCAGCACCGATGACCACCACAGGAGTAGCCAGGAGTCATCACCGTCACCCTGCCACACCAACACCAACACCAACACTACTACTTCTAACTTACTCCATCTACGGCACCTCAAACCACCACCTTCACTACTGCTACTAACTAAAGCTAATGGTCATACTCCCTTCACCAATAACATCACTAAAATTACAGGTACTCTTTACACACACTAAAAATATAATTAAACTTAAAAAGTACTAAACTAAAAACTAAAAATACATAAATCTAATGCATGAATCATGAATAAATACAGTAATAATTTTATAATATATAATAACTCAAATAAAAATGGTATAATGAAAACTGAATTAAATAAATAACTACTACTGTACTGTACTTACTTACTTATAATAATATTGATAATGGTAATTTTTGTTTTAAGCTCACCCACCCACACACAATAACAATAATAATGAACTTGCCTGGTTCTAAATGAGTGTAATTTATTTGTGTGTACAGATGTGGATGTGTTACAATTAGACGCAGCCCTGGTAACCAACAACAGTAATAGTAATAGCCTGAAGGAGCAGCAGCAGAAGAAGGGGACAGCAAGGCAGTACATGCTGGCCACATCAACTCTGTATGTAGCCAAGCAAGAAATGAATGATGTGGCGGTAGAGAAAGGACGTGGAGAGAAAGGAGGAAGAAAAGAGAAAGGAGGAGGTGGAGAGAAAGGAAGAGAAGCGGGAGGAGAGATAGGAGGGGGAGGAGAGAGAGGAGGGGGAGAGAAAGGAGGAGACAGAGGAGAGAAAGGAGGAGACAGAGGAGAGAAAGGAGGAGACAGTGGAGAAAAAGGAGGAGACAGAGGGAGAGGAGAGAAAGGAGGAGGAGTGACAGCAAACAGTACAGATGACCTTAGGAACTATGCCTACGAGGGTGAAGGCTCCTCCCCAGGATCACTGTCTTCATGTAAGTTATTTTCTTGTTGGTAATTCTGGAGTAACTATTTCCTCCAAACTATTCTGGAGTAACTATTTCCACCAAACTATTCTGGAGTAACTAATTCCACCAAACTATTCTGGAGTAATTAATTCCTCCAAACTATTCTGGAGTAACTATTTCCTCCAAACTATTCTGGAGTAACTAATTCCACCAAACTATTCTGGAGTAACTATTTCCTCCAAACTATTCTGGAGTAACTATTTCCTCCAAACTATTCTGGAGTAACTGATTCCACCAAACTATTCCATGGAAGCAACAACAACAGGATTACAAGGGATTACAAAGGACATTCAGACAGCAACAGCTCTACTGCTCCTTTCGAGGCTGCCTGAGTTTGCTATCTTATCTAGCCTACATGGGTAAGGAAAGGAATTGTATAATAGAAGGTCACTATTATTTATGTTCATCTGATCCTGTTTGTTTCATGGTATATTTTGGAGGAATCAAAGTGCTCCAATGAACCATATGTATACTATGTACCCTTTGATATAATAACTGTTGGAAATATCTCCTAAGGAAGTACTTAATCTTTCTTGTTTATTTTAATTCTTGTTTTTATCCTTTATACCTTGTGAATATTTTGGGATTTGCTTTAATATGGACCATGTGATCGTGTATTAAACTTGGTAGCTTCTGATTCCTCCTGACTGTGCCACGAAACACGGAGGCTCCTTCCATATAAGTGGTGTTTCGTGGCAATATTTGAAGGACTTATTTACCTCCAATTACTGACTACATCACAGGGTCTCTTAAACTTCAACACCATGAATAAATATTAAGGATCTTGCATACGTCCCTAACTCTATATTTTTCACTCTGTAGGTCTGGAAAACTGTAGTGGTGGGAGTGGCAAGTTCCTGGATGGGTTCCGAGAAGTGGCACACATACTGGAGACGTGACACATGACAACGACGTACTCAGTCACTACCACTACTACCACACACCACCAAGATACACACCGCCCAGATGTTACTGTCCACCTAGCAATATGCACCCCTGATGTTACTATCAACCCAGAGACACTCAATCACCAAGCTATACTCACCCCAGAAGTTACTGTCCACCATGCAACACTCACCCACCAGCCAACACACAGCCAAACCTCACTACCAGTCAAGCAACACCGATTCTCCCAGCAAATCTAACCCGCTCAGCAACACAAATGCCAGACGTCACTTCCCAGCAGGCAACAATGACACACCAAGCAACACTAAAGACTTTCCAAGCAACATTCATCCACCCAGCAACACCAACACTTAAAATCCCCACCACTATTTACCTCTCCAATGGTGTGGTAAGTGAGTCAATGTCCTCCTTTACCACTAAACTGTATATAAGTGAGACAATTTCACAGTAGTTGTTTGTTTAGGCTAATCCCAAACTTATTATTATACTTTAATCGCATCCATCTCATGTACAGTCACGAGCACTAATAAGTATTCAACTGTGCTTCGAATACCCAGAGAGACAGGAAATATATACACATTAAAATCTTCATTGGAATTAATTGGTTGGTGAATTGGGATGTTCAAAGATACAACCATTGTTTTGTTATCGTAACAACATGTGTAGTTTATCTTATGTGAAGTAAATATGTCATATTTGAATTCAAATTGTGTTACATCACCAATATAGCCCATACATACGTAGATGGAAATAAAACAAATTTATGCTGCCGACTGTACTGTAAATTACCTATTCATAGTATACTTGGTACATTGGAGTGCCTGGATTCCTCCAAAGTATGCAAGAGAACAGGACCAGATATGTAAACATTAATAGTGGCTGATAGGAAGGCGAAGACAGTGTTACAGATATGCTGAAAGATCGGACAAACTGGTGTATCGAGTTGGTAACGAAACAGTGTAAGGTTCATTTTCGATTACTTTGCGGTTTATTGTTTGTGAAAATGAACCTTACACTGTTTCTTTACCAACTCGAAACACCAGTTTGTCCGATCGTTCAGCATATCTGTAACACTGTCTTCGCCTTCCTATCAGCCAAGGGGGGTGCGAAACTTTGGTTCACGACTGTACTATCTATCTATCCCCTTAATTAATAAATGTAATGTGTGTAAGCGGGCAAGCTATATAAGTATATGAACTTATGTTTCATTTCCGATTACGAGAAAATAAGTACGTATCGTACGACACAATTTTATTCAAGGAAAGAACAATAAAGAAACACAAAACACAGTTCATAGTATTATTACCTGGACATCATTCAGCATTAAAAGGTGCTAGAGATGAGATTAAAATTAATTAATCTTAAAGAAACACTTTATTATAGACGAAAAAAGAAGGCCACACATTTACATAATGATAGCAAAATAATAATAATAATAATAATAATAATAATAATTATAATAATAATAATAATCTATGATAATGACATGTATATAGTAATAATAATAATGGTTACAATTATGTTTTTATAATATTTATGGTCCCTGCGTTCTGATTGGCTGCTAGCGGTCCCGCCTGATTGTGTGTCACCGCTGGCTTGACCCACGCTGTTGCAGCCTGGCAGAGCGTCTGATAGGGAGGTCTGGGACCGGGTTAGCTGAGTTTTCTGGTGGTCTGACAGGGATACCTACAGCTACCGGGTCTTGGTTGAGTGTGGGTCGGTTTCGCCTGATGTTAGTAGGCAGTAGAAACGTTTCTTGAGTAACGTTGAGAGAAGGTTTTAATTTCAAAATATGTAAAGCTTCTCTCAACCTTAGTCGACGACTGTCTTGGTCAGTATCTATAATGGTTGTGCATTGTAGTAACTGAGGTCTTGACAAGTTACCATGGGCGCTCACATAGTGCTGGTAGAAGTTACCCTCCTGCAGGTGAACAGATAACCTCTTTGAAAGGCGAGTGGTGGTCATACCAACGTAAGAATGGCTGCATCCATTCGCTGGGCATATAATCTGGTAGACCACCCCATGTCTCTTCAAAGGGTCACTGTCAGTCCGAAGAGAGTTCTTCATCAGGAACTGAGACGTCTTTTTGTTCTCCTGAGACAGAATGGCGGTAATGGCCTCCTGCCCCACAGATCTCCTGTACGCTCTGGCCGCAGTGAAAAACATTAAAATAAAAATTAAAAAAAGTAGTGGCTGGCCCTATATGCCTGGGCTACCGAAGCACATCCCATGATCCCAGGGAGATGGGACTTGAGCTTACTGGACCAGGGAGTCGGGGGCCTCCGACCACCAGGGAGATTGTGGGGGGGAAGGTCTTTGATCCAACAGCCAGTGCTGTGGGCCCAAGTCCACGTTACCACAAGAGCTATAAGTAGGACCACACCTTCCGTGAAACCAACCCTGAAGGGACCATTAAGTTAAGGGGGAGGGAGTTTAGACTGCTGCATGCAAAGGGATAATTCACCCACACGTGTCTCTCATTGCTCCAAACTATCCCACGAAACAACAGATTCCATATTAACTAGTACCATTGAGGTGATTTGCTTCCTGGCCGGGATAGTTTGGAAGAACCATAGACCTTTTAATTAACCAATAAGAGAATCTCCTCTTAATATTAACTAAGTGTATATTATGGGGTCTGCTTCTTGAACAAATCAATACAAGCTCCAATTAATTAACATCACAATAATAATTAAACTACTGAAACCACACATTGTATTTACTGCTTCCTCTAACTTCAACTACTCTTGGTTTGATGAAGAGAATAGCTGCTCCCGGTACCAATCTGGCAGCACCTTGATAGGTCCCGCAGCTTCTCCCCTAACACTTGGTACAATAGAGTGACGAATCACTATCTGAGACTGTCGTTCAAATCTGTGGACAGCTTCTGGGGCCTCAATGACCTTCTTCTTGACAAATGCCAGGAAGGAAGTTAGGATATTTAAGGAAACCCTGGGCTCCCATAATCCCTCAGCGAGTGTAGGAAGCTTATCAGTGTCATAATTTTCCAGTCTGTAAATCTGGCCTTCCTCAGTTCTGAAGCCCACTACAATCCTTGGGATCCCACACAGCTTGTTCATAGCCCACCACTGGGTCGTTTTAAACATTCTAAAATTCCTTGACTTGAAGGCATCAGTTGTGTCTACCTCCTTGCAGAATTTAACAGTGATGAAAGAACTTAAATCTTTGAAGTCCTCCTCATACAGCTCTGGGTCTGCACCATCCACCTTAATGAAGAGGAAGATATAAGAAACTACTTAATTTATAACATGTGAGGACAATAAAAGGATAGACAATATAAGAATTCAACCAATTCAATAAGAGTTCAACCATGAGAAGGTTGAAAAAAAGAACAGATGTTACACAATTACAGAAGGGCCGTTGAATTGGCAAACTTCCCAATATGCAACTGAATTGAATAAAACTGACCTCTGCAGCAAAGAGACACGAGAAGTTGTCCACCTTGACCTTCAGTACACACCGGAACTCCTCATTGGCACACGCACCCTCATCTGGGTCACCTCCCGTCATGATTTGCTTAAACTTGTGGCCCCATATGGATAACTTCTTTATGTCCGGTGGCGCACTCTTGTTTTGCTCAAGCTCCTCTGGACTGGTGTAACAGACGAGGTATATTGTACCCCTGAAACTGATGAAACACAAGATTACACACACACATATATCACGGTATCCATCATGTTAAGGCTTACACTTGGTGGATCTTTGTGCCATATGCACGAACATCCACAGAGTTGACGATGGTGTGGTGTCAGTACGACGACTCCACCATAGACACACTACAGAACCATTATATCTATACCATACTATTGTCAATACCACGAATTTTCTTGAATATGGCCCTTTGCTACACACGTACTGCAGCTTTTGGAATACCGGTAATAACCCAATTATGGGGAAAGCAGTGTTGATAAATCTGGAACAAATGATTTCTTCAAAGCAACAGGCCACCATTACCAATATCTTTTTTAGTCCCGTTTCTTGGCAACACTTGGAGGAATCAAGCTGCTCCAAGGTGCTAGAAGTATACTATCCCCTAAGGATGGCAAGATTCCTCCAAGACGAGCTATATTAGTGAGGCTTCAGATAGTGAACCTTTCCCACAGCCATTACCTCCCAGTATGAATGATTTACAAGCTTTAGTTATAAATTTTATGCCATCTTCTTAGCTTCCTCTAGATAGGGTCAATTAACTTCAGGAAACCAAACCACATAACTAAACTGATGATCAAATTGATAAAGAACCTCGATCAACTCTCCATCACATAAATAATCTCTGATTGGTTAAACACATACACCTTTTATTATCCATGTTTCTGTTTTTTTAGTCAGTAGCTATGAAAATTACACGAGCCTCCTCAGTGCTTTAAATAAGTGCATGTCCAGGGAGATCCTGGCCGTAACCAATCTGAACTAACCTAACCTAACCTAGACCGAGGTTTCCTTGGGCCTAACCTTAGCATCCTTCATGTCTAACCTTGGCATCCTTCAGGCCATTTCCATGTCCGCGTCTCACAACAAGAATGAAACCAGGAGCAATATCCTATTGTGTTCTGAACACCATAACATATTTCATACATAGATTAATGGCAAGGCTAAGTATTTGTATTTTATTAAGTTCAAAACACTATAAAAAAACACACTGAGGTATTCAGTATATAGCTTCCCAGACAGATCCAATTTTGCTCAAGGAAAGTGTTGAAATCCAGCATCTCAAAATGTTCTCACTACAGGGAATCACAAACCCGAAAATATCAGAACTTCGTGGATCAGGGATGGGATTCATAAAAGATCTCAGAATCGGCATTTGTTCGTGTGTTTGCGTTCTGGGCCTCCAAGAAGCGTTTCAGGTTCATTTCGTAGTGACTGTACAACCTGACGAATAATGTTACTTACTATTCTGCTTGCATTGTCCACCGTTCCTTGAAGTGGTATGGGCTTTTCATGACTTGGGTCAAACATCGCCTCATACAAATAAAGTCCACGTCCAACCTGAAGAAGAACATTTCCATGTTAGACACCACTTGGCTTATTTTTGCAGTTGGCAACAAGCAGTTATAGAATACATTATGACAAATAGATATATAATACATTATAAACTTATAGAAAGCCTAATTAACCTTGTTGGTGTCTCTTTTGAGTCAACGAGGGTCTCTGAATTGTTAAGGATCCATTGGTATAGGTTGAGAGAACTATTTTCATCCCAGCCGGTGTAAGGCGAGTTCTTGCCCCATCCACGGTTCAGGTCAATATTCACTTTGGTTTTCCCTTCCTTGGTCATGTACTGTGGCTCGATGAACTTGAGGAGGGTGCGGTCATGGCCAACAGTCCTGTCCTCATCAACTGAGTAGCAACCAATCACTCCCAGCGGCTGTACAATTGGTGGGTCTTGCCGGAAGTCACTTGTCTTGCCCACAAGTAACACATCCTCTCCTGTTAAGTTTATTCATTTCTAAAAGAGTAACAGTACGCTTTTGGTATATTGTAGATTAGGTTAGGGGGAAAGGAAGATACAATGGACCAATCAATAGCCGCTCTTACTAGATGTGCTGGCTGGACCAATCATACACAGACGTCATCGGCAAACAGGAGCCAACTGTCTTTATGCCTTTCCCATTAGAACGCCTTAATAGTTGATTCTCCTAGACCTAGAGTATATGCCACAGAAAACGATACTGACCCCATCAAACAATTCCAAGCAACAACAGGCCACCACATTTTTATTGCTAATCTGGTACAGTTTCCTGGCATACTCTGGGAGGAAAATGTGCTCTAATGCACGTATCAAAGATATACCATATCTCCTTAAATAATGATCACCAGTCTAGTATTCCGAATTACAAGGCTTTACCACTACTCTATTATAGTATAGCTAAGAAATCTGACAAGTTAATTGGGAATAGAGACTAGAAACCAAATGAGTAAAATGTAACTGCTTTTACAAGTCACTTAATTTGGCCTTAATTCTTTCAGGCACAAACATATACTTGCCTTGGCTACCATTAAAAATGGTTTGAATGAAAGACCAAACCATCATCAGCAAGCAATATACAAGAAAAAGTGCATGGAGCTTATAAGGGGTGATTCTTAATTTTGTTGGTGAATTGGAAGGTCTCCGATTCCTCCAAACTATGCCACCAAACAGATCCCCTATATTAGTACAGTACCATTGATGGAGTCTATTTTCTGGCATAGTTTGGAGGTATTAGTAGCCTTCTATTTTACCATCAAAAGAATCTCCCCTTATATAACAGGCTTACCATGATCATCTACTCTGCGATTGTGGTAAAAATTTGAGGTCCCTCTTCCACGTCCACCTGTGCCCTGCAAAGATGTAAGGAATGATAAGAAACATAGAAATCTTATAATAATTTGCTCACTTCACCAAACAATTAAAATAATTGAGTAGCTCTTTGTTACAACCAGACGACCGCCACGCCCACTTAATTAAGCGAGATAATTGCCTTTAATGTATAGGTAATAATGTGATGCATTAGGTAGACACGAATTATCTGTTGACCGTTACTTCACATCACCAACTGGATATGACCACAATATTTTTTTTATTTTTTTTTAATTAATTGCGCCGTAGCGTCAATCAAGAGGCATGCAACTATACCTACAAGTAGACAGAATCAATGAGAATCAAATTACTACACACCCAGACACACACACAGACAAACAATTACATTATGACCTACTTAAATCCACCAAATCGAGGGTGGCGTACCAGAAGCTCCTCCAAAACCTGATGATTCAGCAGGTGTTGACAAACCACATCAAGTGGCAGGCCCCGGGGCAGTATGTGTCGGACAGTGGGGCAGGCCAGGCAGTAGTGCTCTATGGTGTTAGCACGAGGCGCTCGACACAAGCGACACTCGGTGAAGGGAGGCTCACCCTGCATCCCAGCAACCTGCCATGGTGACCGGTAGCCAAGCCTCAAACGAGCAGAGACTACATTGTGCCTTCTAACCATGAGGCCTCGACGACGGTAGTAATACTTGTGACGGCAGACAGACTCGTAATGGGTGATGGAGAAGCTGAAGGGTCTCTCTGCATCCCTGCGTCGCAGTACAGGAAGGAGAGCAGTGGAGCGGACTCTAGAGAGGTAACATGTCAGGGAGAGAGGATGTCCAACACCACGAGGAGGCATAATGCAGGCTTCCTTTGCGAATCTGTCAACTGTACCATTGTGACATAAACCTACATGGGATGGTACCCATAAAAATTTGATAGTCAAGTTACGATGACGTAATAAGGACAAGAAAGACAAAATCTGCTGAATAACAGAAGAGTGTGTGGGCTGAACACTAGTGAGGGAATGAAGGGCAAGTTTAGAGTCACAACAAATGGCAGCATTCACTCCACGTTGACAAACAAGACTAACAGCATCCAGAATAGCATACAATTCACACAATGTTGAGCTGGAGTGGTTACAGAGACGACGGCCAACCCAGCCCCCTGGAGGTGACTCCATGTCAGGTGAGAAAACGGCACAACCTGCTGTACCATCCATTTGCAATGAGCCATCAGTGTAGAGGCAGTATGGATCTGTAATGGAGGACGTCACTATTTCTATGTGTTCCAGAGCCAACTGCCGCTGTAGAGAAGGCAGTTCCGACTTGGAAGTAGGTGTAAAGCTCACATCAGGTATTGGTAGCATCCACGGAGGGGGCCCTGGAGGGACGTCTACAACCATTATATCTATATTAAGACTACGGAGCATAGAGGAAACAGATCTTAAAGGAGTACGTCCAGCAGGCAGTATGGGAGGGACTGGGTAGTTTGGTCGAATAGAAGCTCTGACTAACTGAGAGTAATGGGGTGAAATATGTGGGAAATGGAGGCACTCGACAGTAAAGCAAGTAACATTAGAATGAATTCTCTCCACTAATGGGGGAAGTCGCAACTCACGCTGCATGTTCACTATTCTGGTCGACATTGGACAGCCGAGAATTATCCTCATTGCTCTATTCTGAATTTTTTCTAAAGTTTCAAGAGTAGCCCTGGGAAGTTGAATTAGAGCAGGGGAGAGGTAATTAACAACTGAACGGATAAAAGAAATATAAATGGTCCAGTCGGCGCTGGAGACGACCCAACAAGTCCTGAACAATAGGATGGTCTTGAGATCTGGCAGGAACAGTTGGCCAAATATTGACTGGTGCACCCAGGTAATAGTACTGGGAACACATGGGAATGACAGTCCCTAAAATGGTGAACACTGGCCGAATTTGAGGAAGGCGGCAGGAGAATATTCTACTCTTCTCTGGCGAGACAATAATACCACAGTGAGAGGAGGCAACAAAGAAGGATTCAAGAAACCTCTGGAGATCCCTTGGTGAGGTAGAATGAACACAGATATCATCAGCATAGCACGTAATTGTAGTACCAGTAATATCAGGGAGAGAAGTAAGCAGCCGATGCATCAAAATATTAAATAAGAAGAACAAGAACATGAAGGAAAACCCTTCAAATGCTCCGGCTCTTAATGATTCAAGTGAAATAATAAAATATCTATATGTAAAGGTCTCAAAAATATTAATTATGTTTTATCTGGATTTTCGTATTCATATGGTTATATTGAAATTTTGAAAATGAACCATTTTTATTGAGGGTGAACCCTTCGGTTGAACCCCCTCTCAGTTGAACCCCCTCTCGGTTGAACCTCTTAAATATTGGTTGAACCCCTTTTAAGAAGTGGTCACCCCAAGAAGAAAGAAAACCCTAGAGCTCTCGGCTTAGGCCGGAGCTAAAAATTATAATAATAATAATAAATGATTCAATGTCGGTAAAAGACAATGGATGGGAGGAAGAGAGTGAGTGAGTGAGTGAGTGAGTGAGTTGAACCCCTTTTAAGAAGTGGTCGCCCCAAGAAGAAGAACAATAATTACGATAAAACCTAGAGCTCTCGGCTTAGGCCGGAGCTAAAAATGGGCTGAGAACACCCCCTTGAGGCGTACCAAACAAAAACTGCGCAAAGGACTGAGCGCACCACTGAAAAACACACGGGAGGTTCTGTTACTAAGGTAACCCCGAATCCACCGTAGTAGTTTACCCTTTATACCAAAATCAACCAGTTGATCCAAAATGACGTCTCCATTAGCAACATCGAAGGCACTTCGAAGGTCAATGAAAGCTACCACACTGTCCCTGGAAAGACGAGAGTACAGGTCGACTAGGCAGTGGTGTGTGCTCCGCTGGGGAAGAAAACCAAAAAGCAATGGAGAAAGGCGATCCCGCAGTTTGTACATGAGACGATTAAGTAAGATTCTCTCCATAACCTTACAAAAACAGGAAGTAAGGGAAATACGCCTGAACTTCGCAGTGCCGAGCTTAGGGATGGGTATTATTGTGCTGCTGGTCCAGGCTCATGGTACACAACCATCACGAAGACAAAGATTGTACAGTTGAAGTAGGGGGTTCCCAGGAACTTGTTGAAGTAGGCGCAGCACAGTATAAGTAATACCATCATCACCAGGGGAAGAAGCTTTACCCCGGGAGAGAGCACGGCACAATTCCTCCTCAGTTATCTGCTCTGCATCATCGTCATCATCTTGCAGCAGAGCAGACATTAGACGTAGCTGATGGATAGCAGCACGGGAAGCGAGTACATCTTGTATGTGGATGGGTAGACTGGCTTGGGTAGATTGTTCTGACCAGGCATCAACAATTTGTTTGGCATAGTCGGCGGGAGTGTGATGACGAACAGTGGCAGGCGTCTTTCTAACAACCCGACGAATTAAGTGCCACATAGAAGCCACACTTGTTTGCTGGTTAATACTGTCCATGAACCGCTGCCAAGACTAAAGCATCCCTAGACATCTGGTAACGATGGAGCATGTCAGGGGTTAGGTTGGCTTGAAATAATAGCCCATCACGTTCAGCCTCCTCCTTTGCCTCCTGTATACCTGCATCAAGCGTCCAGGAGTGGGCAGTATGGCGATGCTGGAGGTGTGGGCGGGAGACATATAGCCTATAAAAATCATGTGTAGCAGATACAAGATCAGAGTACAGCTGTTCAGCTGATGATATATCAAATGTAGGTAATACATGGGCCATAAATAAGATGTAATTTGGGCAATATTTAGGTGGCACAGTAATACGCAAACGAGTAGCTGATGCATTTAACCCAGCAGGGAGAGAATAATGAAACCGAAGAGCGATGTGATCAGAGAATAAGTCTGGCACTGAGGAGCACTGGACCCGAGATGCTATCAGGCCAGACGAGAGGATGTAATCCAGAGTACCTCCCCGGCAATGAGTGGCACCACCAGTGTCCCAGCGTGTCAGATGATGCTTACGGATATATGAAAGGAGACGAACACCATTATGATTAATAGAGCCAGAACCATCACCCAAATCAGAATGCCGAGCATTAAAATCTTCCATATACACCATACCACGCACTGTTGGAGAAAGAAGAGCATCAAGAGTGAGTCTAGCTGGGTCAGAATAAACATTACATAATTGGAGTACTCCATTCCCAGGTAGAGCTTCAAATAGCTAAAAGGTCATGTCAGGATCAGTGGAAGTACTGAGAAGGCGATGTGGCAAGGATCTATGTATGTAAGTCAGGAGACCATTCCTTAATAGATGAACATATGGCACATAACCTAAGAGGGGAGGAGCTTGCCTAGCAGCGAGCGGTCATCCAGGAAATGCTTCCTGAAGAAGAATAACACTGGGATGATGACGAAAAACATATGCCTTGAGTTGAGTGAGCTTAGCATAACTGGTCATACCACATACATTCCAGGAGATGACATCAAGCCGGCACTCACTAGCGAACTTTGTATTTGGAGGAAGAAGTCCGGTGAGATGGGGCAGATGGGCGACCTGAGGAGGGTGAAATCAGGGGTACAGCAGGTATTAGATTAACCAATCACAAACACTGTAAGATAACCTTGCTTACTACTCCAGGTTTTACTGGCTAAAACTGCGAGTACCTGAAAGAGGGTGGGGTACATGCATCGACAGACTGTACACTCTCTCCCTTCCCATCCCACTACTCGTTCTCTTTTTTCTCATCCTTCCTCGGTAATCCTTCTCTCTACCACTCTTCTCACACTCCACTTACTTCATTCCCTCATTCCACCCTAGTTCTCTCTCTACCCGTTCATCATCTCCCTCTCTTTCCATCCCACTACTATAATCTTTCCCTTTTCAGTACTTTCTTTTACCTATTTCTCTCCACCATTAATACCCTGCTATCTCCACTCCCTTTCTTACTTCCCTCATTACCTTTCCTCACTCATTCCCTAATTACCAACCCATCCTCCCCCTACCTCTAACAGTCATTCAACACACATAACTTCAAGGTCAGTCAGGAAGAGTGAGGGGGTAAGGCAGGGAGTTAAGATTAGAAAGGGAAACAAGCAGCTATCATGACGACGGCCTTGACCGATAGGCAAGAAGCATATTGCCTCATATTCCTGTTAATAACTCAATTTCAGGGTAGTTGGCTGGTTGTCACAATCAGGGCTACATATATAATCTGATTTAAAATTCAATATTGTCAGTTTTACAAGTGAAACGAGAGCCTGTATCTGAACATGCATTGGTTAATTATTGATTTATCGTGTAGTATGTGTTGTGTTCTTGACGTGGAAGGGACGACTGTATAATTATACTGAAAATAGTAGTTTAAGCAAGACACTGTCTGTATGTGGGAATTGGTGAAATGTTGGGCCGTATATGCAAGAACATTCGTGATACATGCATACGATGGCGTGGTACCGGTACGATGACTCCATAAAAAAAAAACTGTACCATGGTATCGATACCACACCATCGTCAACACCACGAATATTCTTGCATACGGTCCAACATTCATCATCATTATCATAAAAACATGTGGTACAGTACCCTGAAGATCCAATTCATCGTAATAGTGCCCAACACCTAAATACGGTATAATCTGCTTGGGGTCAGGTCATCTGATTGGTAAGCATGTATAGTTCTGGTATAGCCTACAGCTTCGTCTGGCTAATGGCTCTACTGAACGTGTTTGATTTTTGCTGCTGCACTTAACGGGAGATTCTTTTCATCTTTTCAAGGTAAATTGGAAAGCGATACTGATTCCTCCTAAATATGCCAGAAAGCAAGACTAATAGGGATCTGTTTCGTGGCATAGTTAGGAGGAATCAGAGACCTTCCAATTCACCAACATGAGAATCTCCCTTTAATAATAGCCCATGCAATAGGTTCATCCATATAGTCTACTTTACACCAAATACCGTAACCAAATAATGAAAGATATATTAGTTTATCTTTACCTCAAAATACAACTTACTCTAGTGAAGTATATTTAAAGAATCGTTATTATCTACATTATTCAAGTACAGTACATACCCTCTGTTCCCCCATGAACCGTCCTCCTCGATGATTATAGAACATCACTGAGATTTTAGATAGCGTATATCAATAATACTGCTGGTTACTCTCCTCAAGGCACTGTATATATAGTGACTGGCACTGATTGCGTACGTAATAAGAGCGACCACAGATACACACACACACACATACGACTCGGGGTGATTTCATGCCTGAAGTGTTGCATGGTGTTGCCAGACGGTCTAGAGTTGCACAATACATTGACAAACGAATATTTTCTTCAGATAATAATATACATTGTATCGGGTCTGTAAAAGGAAGTGGATATGTTGGAACAATATTTTTATAAGTTAAGAAACTAGGAGGTTAAGGGAAATAATCCAGCAATGTAACGCACCGACAATTCTACTACTTACAATCTCGATCTGTTGAGCGAGTGTTCCCGTCCCGACCGTGAACTGACCAAGACCAAGATGTAAAATATTTTAGACTTTGGCACATTGTATCATGTTTGGCTGTTAATCTTGAAGGTATTGTCACTTACCTATTTTGTGTTGGCTTCTGATGTCCTTTTATGGCGTGGACTTGTGGAGGAGTATCCAAACTATGTTAAAAAGGGCACGTATCTACTTTTTCCTTTCTCCACATTATATTTGTGCGAGAAAGTATTCTGTAATATGGCAAGGGGGTACGGGGTAGTACTGTACCTGGATTGGTTTAACTGGAGCTTCAGATCAAGGTTAATTTATTATTAGGTTTGAGGGTTTAAGTCTTATGAAACATCCCAAGGCCGCTTGAATACTAGGTCGTCCCGCCGCGCAGGTAAAGAGAGCGTGCTGACGTCATCCTGAAGAGTCTCTCGCTCCCTCACTCATTGATACCCTTTACCAAGATCTAGACAGATCTGTCTAGATCTTGCCCTTTACAAAACCTGCCCAAAACACGACCTTTTGCACTGGTTACATGATATTTGATATTATTGGAGGCAGATGGAGTATGATGCAGCTTGTGACCATTATTCCTTATAGCATCATTATTCATTCAAGCACCAAAAGAGTACCCTATAGCTTTCAATATGATGATAGTTGAAGAAAAATGGGGTACATACACTTGAAGTAGGCATTAATATTTTAATATAGCAACAAATATAATACATAAATTACAGTACTAAGAGTATAAGTTGGAACTTCATAATTCATCATATGCATACCATGTAGGATATAATTTGCAATACTTATTCATAAATAATATCATTCTTTATTCTTTCATTGAGTTCTTACCTTAGTTTGGAAATTTTGTTAGTAAATTTCCTTTGTGAATTTCGCTTTCTGTTTAATATTAGTATCCTGAAAAATATGCGACAACGAACAAAAAATCTAATCACATCTTCTGGTAACTCAACAAAATTTCTAACTTCACTTAAATTACTAATGATGTTACACATTTTGGTCCCTTTCTAAGTTCCTTATCTCCGTGATAACAAATAAATAGTCTTTCCATATGTTTCAGTTGATCAAAAAATATATTGCTGGGTCTCTTTAACTTTCCTTCTGTTCGAGAAATTGTACCAATCCAGTCTTCTGTGTTTTCATCTGTGCCTAGGAAATTGTACTGTGGAAACTTTTTGACAAAATAACCCCCAATGTAATGAAAGAAACTGTTTCTACCGAAAACTTTCATTGATTTAATGGTGTTCACCATATCCTCCAAAACTTTATTTTGATCTTGTAAGTTGAGTCCATAGGCATGTCTGGTGAACTTTGCATCATAACTCACTCTGGAGTTCAACAAATCCACTAGAGAAATGAACTTGCTCGTATACCTTCCGAATCCTTGCTCTGCAAAAGTCCCTTCTGACCAAAATACTGCAAGGACTAAGCTGTAGTTTCTGATAGCAACTGAACAGCCTTCCTGACGTTCATCCTTTGATAATTCACAATGGCTACTACTGGGTATCCAACTGCTTCCACTCTGCTAATTAAATCAAATAAAATATCCTTGCTCATGTCTGTATCAAAACTATAGTATATTACCTGTTTCCATGGGCTAGTAAGGCCTCTTATCATTGCACATTGGACTTTAGTTTTGGGAGCGTAGAGAGTATCCATGCCTTTATCATAAGTCCATTCAGCTGCCAGGCTCATTTTATCAAATGATAACACACTCAAACGCTCAAAATCGCTCAAATACGTGGGTCTGATTGGGTCAAGGTGATGTGAGGTGAGGTGAGGTTAGTGACCAATCCTGTCTATCTTCAGTCCGACGTCATGCGGGTGGTAGGACGAGTTTAGAGACAGACGCGGGAAGACCTACTATTCAAGCGGCCTTGAAACATCCCACGTATCTTGTCAGACCGTATCCACTCCTCTACTAAAGGATTTCAGAGACATTGCAAGCTCGTTTTTTTTTTTCAGAATAACTCTGTAACAAACACTCGTATCAGTACGATCGTTCGCTAGTGTTTAGTATACACAGTGTCCTAATTCATAAGAGTATCATGAATCACTAATTGTAAATTACAAAAAAACATTTGTACTTATACCAAGAGGCATAACCTGGAATTGCCAGACATGGAAACGAACACAACTAGTGACGTTTTGTCTGTGACGTGTGAAAAGCTCCGCCTACACTCTCCCTCCTCCTCCACTTCCACCCCATCTTCTCTCCGTCTCCTTAATTTCCTCACCTGCCCCCCCTCTCTCTCTCTCTTTCTCTCTCACTCTCTCAGACACACGTGTGTGTGGAAAGATAGAATCTGAATAGGCTAAATGAGTGAGTTATGTATTACGGTGAGTACAAACTCGTATTCTGGAAATATCTTTGTAATGGGCATCTTCCCCGTCTGCCCTCCCTCCCCTTGACTCTCGCCATATAAAATACAATATTTTTTCGAGATAAATATATGAATATTCGAGCATCACCTCTGAAAGTACCTCGAAGATTTCGCTGTGGCGCCTCTTACACAAAATAGGATTCCAGTATAAGACCGCACAACGTAAAATGCATGTGAGAAAGGAGTTACTGGATGTCGTGTGCCACAGAATACGCGCCCTGTGGACACTTTGAAGACACCACGAGACATGGTTTACCACCCGGATGAGTCACAACATGGAGTGGGTGGACAGCACGCAGCCTAACAACACCAGTACCACTTACAGCCGTCAGGTGCCGCCAGGAGATGGGAAACGATTCGTGGTAGTAGCATGCAGCTGGCACAGCCGATGGCTTCGTTGAGGGCTCCTTCCTCTGTTTCGCTGCCAATAATACGACCGGCGACTACCACGGGGAAATGAATGGGGAGCTGTTCCTACGGTAGCTAACGACACAGCTCCTGGCCATTCTGGATCAGCCAGCGGTATTAGTGTTAGACAATGCTTCATACCACAGCATACTGACCGAGGAGAGTCGCTGCCCCACCACTCCCACCAGGAAATCTCATCTCATCGAATGGTTGGAGAACCGACAAATTTCCTTCCCGCAGCATGCTACAAGGCCTGAGCTCCTCAATATCTGCCGTCAATACAGGCCAGAGCCTCAGTACAAGGTGGATAATATCATTCGCGAAGAGAGCCACGAGATCGTCCGCTTGCCACCCGCTCATCCTGAGCTCAATGTAATTGAGCATGTGTATAGGCACATGAAAAGACACGTGCGCTCCTCACTCCAACGCTTCACCCAAGCTGACCTGCAGGCCAGGATGGAGGAGGCCAGACTCTGTCATTGACGAGGTGTGGGCAGGGGAGGTTCGTCGATCACGAGCTTTAGAGGAGGAATAATGTGCATGAAAGTGTTGATCCTATCATTATTACCCTTGACAGTGACAGTGACGATGAGGTTGACTTTATGTTAATTAAGTGGTGACGAAGACTAAAATTGATGATTATTATTCATCTTATACATCACACACTCATGTGAAATAAAGCTTTCAGTTGTATTTCGTTTCCTATAAATATCCATCATCCGTGCACATAATCAATACACATATAGGCAATGATGTATTGTATATTGGTGTATAATTTCACATGGAACAAATACAACATAATTATTGTCAAATATAAAAATAATACTATTTGGCAAACAAGTATGTTTTATGGGCCGTGAGGATGAAATACACTGGTGACGGGGGGGGGGGAGCCAAAAAAGACTAAGGTCCGTAGTTTTAAAACATTTGAGGGCTCTTACTGGAGCTCTATGAACCCTCCAAATAATCCAGGCCACAAAACGCTTCAGTGTTTCTAATAGGAAATATGTTGCCTGGAGTAGTTTGGAGAGTTCATAGAGCTCCAGTAAGGGCCCTCAAATGTTTTAAAACTACGGGTGTTAGCCTCTGTTTTAAGCAGTACCTCACACAAGTTACCTTACGCAACCCTTTCATGTTGCCATATTTTACTCTTAACCCTTCCCTATCATTACAACCACCCTATACCATGGCTTTTATTACACTTCGACGATAAAGGAACCCTATCACCACTATCAGTACATACCATAAGATAGCGCCACAAAAACATCCGCCACCATACCACCAAACCATTGCGTTACCGACAGTATTGGTGGTTATTATTGACACAGTGTCCTACACTAGCCTTTATTTAAGGCAAATGGGATGGGCCTCCTTCCTCCTGGCTGTTACTCAATTCCCATGGTTTCATGGCCTGTGGTACAGTCTCCTCCACTGCCGCTTTCACCAGTTCAGCGTTGCCAACATGTCTACCCCGCATCGAGTGAACCACTAGTTCCGACTCTCGCATTCGAAACTTCTGCCAGTAAGAGTAAGGGGGATGATGATGGTGGGGTGGGGGCTTAAGGGTGAGCCGTGATGTGTGTCGGCAGGGCAGGGGGGGAATGTGGAGAAAAGGTGTAGAGTAAAGTAAAGTAGTGAATAATGTTGTACACCAAAGATATAATCCTTGTAATGGTTGTAATGATATTCCTTTGCTACGATTTCTATGCTATTGTAGCAGTCACAGTACGGACATAAGAGTCTATATAACTTCTGCGAGGGAGCTGGATTCGACCAATGCACACCACCTATGAATGCACCTTCTGTATAACTCGTCCCATCAGTTTATTCAATGAAATGTTTTCATTATTATACTATAATGACATTTTAATGATTATCATATGCAACATTTTAATGGTATTATGAGTAGTATTTCAATGATCATTTGACGTTCTTTCTGTCAGCTTGCATCAATAATGATACGAGACAGGCCATATTCACAGACTTTATTGCTGATATCATTACGGTATGTAATTTAGACATATTGCGACAGAACTGTAGTGTCCTTTACTCGTGGATGGTACACAATTAAATTGCCCCTCATTTTTTTCCATTATAATGAATCACAATAATATAAAACTGGCGATCATGAATTATCAGACAGAATAGCTTATCATAAATAGACAATATAATTAAGTGTCAACCAATCACACGAGCTACAGACATTGCAAAATTGCTACAAGTTGAAGGTGAAAAAGACACAGTTTAAAGCACAAAACATTATTATTGCATAATAAGTCATGGATATAACTGTGAATACCTCCAACGCCTTCCTGCCAACCTCGACATTACACACACCAACCATAGCTGCCGTGATGCTGTAATTAAAAAATATATAAAATAATAATAATAATAATAATAATAATAATAATAACATATACTGTATTAAATGTTAATGCCCTATTTGATAATGATGAACTCTGCATGAATACTAGATGCGTTTCTGTTAAAGCAGTTTTGAATTGAAGATCATTTCAATGCGTGTAACCAGTGAATTTCACCCATCTAACTCCTAAATTAATGTTACAATAATGATAAAGTAAAAATATTAGGTCAACAAATATAATTTCAGCATAATGACTAAATTAAACTATTAAATGGTCTCGCACACTACAAAGCGAGATGCCTATTGCAAATAAACTAGAATCACAAGTGTATAATCAATGTTTACATTTACCAACACAAAGTTGTTGTTTTTTTCTCTGTGAGCACATACTATAGATCAGTCAAGAAACGCGTCCAGCCACCCTGTCTCTGGATAACCTCTTGTAACCGCTCCTGCATTGAAGCACCGTAGCGCCTGACCGTCTCTGGTTTACCCCGGAACAGCTCCCATTGTCGCTTCGTGTGGCCCATTAATTGTGCTGCCGTCCTCTCAAACTCTGGCTCCCATGTGTTGACAACTGACCCCCAAAGATTTTCAGTTGGGTTCATGTCGCGACCTTTACTTGGCCAGGATAGCACCTCCAAGTTGTTCTTAGTGGTGAACCACTTCTGAACAACCCTAGACGTATGGACTGGGCAGCGATCATGGACAAAGTGTATGGGACCAGGCGGGAATGGAAAATTATTATTAGCTAGAGATGGTAGGAAGAAATTTTCCAAGATGTCAACATATTTTTGAGCATTGAACCGACCTTTAATTTGTACTATGTTTCCTACACCATGCAATGTCATATAACCCCAGATATTGACGCAGACCCTTCCACTACGTGCCTCTTCATAAATGTTACGGCGATCGTATCTGTTAAGGAGATACCGTACGGTTGTCAGATAACGACATATGTGAGGAACATATTTTTTAAAGCATTCAGATTCTGTTACATATAACTAATGATATCGATAACACCCCAGGGGGTGATCATAGATTAGATACCAGAGATAAGAAGCTATAGTAATGAAAACATTATTAATTGGTAACTACAGTCAAAACAGCACCGTTGTTGTTGAGGTGACTGCCAATAATATTTTTCTGAATAAAAAACTCATGAAAGACCTGATTTTTCTCTCAAAGGTAAGATTATCCTTAAGCTAAAAAAATCACATAATTTGATGCAATAAGGCAGGTGGTAATATACCCTACCAATCTCCCTCTTGTTTCCTATACACACTGACTGAAAACTTCCTAAGTGCATGAGAAATATGTGAATCATTGCATTGTATACTGAGATAGTCTCTGTTAAGTAACAATACTAAAAAACAAAACGTGAGGTATAACATGACACACTGTAATAGAAGAATCCATTGGTCACACTGATAACTCGGGGAAAAGAGCATAAGTAAGACGATATGTTAATCAATACTTACCATGTGTTGTTTGATCTCCATAAGTGAATGCGGCCATGATTGCTAGAGTTAAAAGTCTTCTCATCCGTAAATACCGTACACTCCCAAAATTCCATTCCCTTGTCTACATATTGTTATGAGAAAGATAGCCTGGCAGCGCGGAGCGCATCAGTGAGGCGCTCCTTTTTGGCAGGAATCCGGTGGTCAATTTCCACCGAATGTAGTCGTCGGCGTACTGTACTCATAGATGCCTGTAAACCTACTGTTTCCTTAATTTCTGTGGCTGGTTTGAAGGTAATATGTAGCGCTGCCTGGAGCAGTTCCTCGTCCTCATTATTACACAAAAATTATTATTAGACAACAACAACATAATAACAAATAGGTAATATTAAACAACATAATTGATAATATTATCTTTGGATGAGAAAACATTTAAAAACTACTTTACATAAGAATAAATCACATTATGTTGCCCACGCACTAAATTACATTATGTTATGTATATTAAATACTTTTATATTGTTAACTAATGTATACTGTGTATTAGGTTATACATTATATTATACTATATTATGTTATATATATATCGGTATGCATTATCTATAATTAAACAGAAGGATGTCTTTCATCCAACCACCAACACGTCAACAATTCCAATTGCCTTATTTTTGGAAAATTGTGCCAAATCTGTAAAGCCTAATACTCAGATAGTCTAAATTCCTGCACCAGCCAAATTAATTACTACAATGCTAAAACAGGGTCAAGGATTCCGAACATCCAGTACTTCGTGCAAGCTTCGGCCCTTTGCAATTTTGAGTATAAATGACTCACTCTATATAATTATACCCTAATATTATATTATGTTAAATGCCAAATTACAGATTTATTATATATCGTCTGTAATTATATAGTCAAATACAATTTATGTTATAGTTCAAAGTACAGATTATAAATATACTGTATAATATAGTCTAATACATACCCAGATCAGTCAAACATCCTGTCTCCTAATGGCGATGAATCCACTTCAGCACAGTGCGATGAGTGGTCCCCAGACGTGCAGCAATGGCCCGAGAACTAAGGCCCTCTTCATGTAGAGCAATAATGCCACCCCGCTGACAAAGTCTGGTATCGCGTTGGTTCATGACGGCGGAAGGTGAAGGTGGAGAATGACCGAAAATATTTTGAGGTAGACATATGTTAGGTCGGCGAAACGGTGATTGGATGTCTGTGAGTCATGTGATCAGGTAACTTCCATTAACAACGTTCATATGACTTTAATGAAAATAAACTATGAGAGCGGAAAATAAATACTTATTTAATTGTCATTATACTGAAATTGCATCTTATGCTGGAAATGTTCATTATAATTGTATTTAATTCTCATAGTTATTGCCCCCGTAGGGGGGTATTGCCTATAGTAATGTGTGCAATACTTACAGGGTTTTGGTGCCCCTTCGGCCCAAGCCACTAGTTTTCAGTTCTTCAACTGTCCCTCTTTTCTTTTTATTTCCTTCCTGATTACTGTCACACCTCTCTATCACCTTTTTCTGGCGCTATAGGACTCGATGTTGCGGCGCCTAATATCCATAAAAAACAAAAACATAGTTAATGCATTCTCAACGAGAAAAGACATCACTACTCTCCTAGGTGGAAATAGGTTGGGAAGGTGATGAGGGAGGTGCAGTCAAGGGTATAAACTACTGAACATAATACCATTAAAATGTTGCATATGATAATCATTAAAATGTCATTATAGTATAATAATGAAAACATTTCATTGAATAAACTGATGGGACGAGTTATACAGAAGGTGCATTCATAGGTGGTGTGCATTGGTCGAATCCAGCTCCCTCGCAGAAGTTATATAGACTCTTATGTCCGTACTGTGACTGCTACAATAGCATAGAAATCGTAGCAAAGGAATATCATTACAACCATTACAAGGATTATATCTTTGGTGTACAACATTATTTACTACTTTACTTTACTCTACACCTTTTCTCCACATTCCCCCCCTGCCCTGCCGACACACATCACGGCTCACCCTTAAGCCCCCACCCCACCATCATCATCCCCCCTTACTCTTACTGGCAGAAGTTTCGAATGCGAGTGTCGGAACTAGTGGTTCACTCGATGCGGGGTAGAAATGTTGGCAACGCTGAACTGGTGAAAGCGGCAGTGGAGGAGACTGTACATTGTTACCTATTATGAGACCAATATCCACATTAAATGCAGGAAGGTCTATACATTGGAGGTGTGGCCAACTTCTAAAGTCATCATTCATGGGTATGTCTTCTTGAGACACTGGTATCTTCTCCAGTGTATAAATAGGTGGTAAGCAAATAGGATCACATATTTCCATACCCGTGACTATTAGACTCCATCACGATACCGTCTGCATGGACTGTAGAAACTGATAATTTAGTTGGAGTGGTATTCTTGAAAGCTAATTTTTCTAAAAGATAATTTGTACAAGACGAGGCTGTGCTACCGTTGTCAAGAAACGCATAATTCGGAATCAGATGCCCTGTGCTTGCACGAACCTTCACAGGAATAATGGCCATTCTCATGTTAGGCTTCCTATGTTCATCTGTCAATATATTTATATTTACTTTCACTGCATTATCGGAGTCTACATCCTTTTCTTGAGATACACGACGAGTTTCTTGATCCTTTATTTACATTTGCGATTGGATTCCGATGTAGAACAGTTGGATGTGCACCTTTACAAATGCGGCATGTTCTCCTCTTGCAATCCTTGGAGAAGTGACCACGCCGTATACATCCAAAGTACAGACCACTCTTGACTATGAAGTCTTTACGTTCCTTTTCAGTTTTCCTTTTCAAACTGCTGCATTCATAAAAGTAATGATTTTCACTGCAAAAGAAACATTTCACAGGCAACTTCTCTAATTTATGTGCAACTGTATTGTAGTTAACTCTTACCTCTGTTCTTTCTCTTTTGTCCAATGGCTTGGTTTTTTCTTGAGTCTTCCTTGGCTGTGGTCCTGTTAAATGTCTTCTAAACAGAGGGTTGGACAATATACGAGATTCCTTTTCTACAAAATCTACTAAGTCCACTGAATGCTACACTTCTATAATCCTTTTCTGCTACGATATCAGCAATTCTACGCCACCTATCCACCTGTCTTGCATGAATACAGGCAATTTCTCTATTAATTTCCTCATTGTCTTGGGATGTTCAATCTCTCTACCTCTTTGGGAAATGCCAGTCATTGCATTCTTGCAGCTTATCAGTATGACTGAAAACTTCTCCATTCCTTTTACGTCATCAACTTTCAGGTTTTGCCAGTTTAATATTCTATCAATATAGGCAGTTGTTATTTTCTCTTGGTTTCCATACTATCTTTGTAAAAGTCATCTTGCTTCTTGGTATCCAGTTCCTGGTGCAATATGGAGACAGGGTTGGACTATTTCCCTCGGTTGTCCAGATGAGTACTGCTCCAAATAGAACAAATTCTCTTCTTCATCCGTAAGCCTACTACTGGTTATGCTTTCAAAGGATCTTATGAAGGATCTATACTGGATAACATCTCCGTTAAATATCTGAACTTCTGCTTTTGGCATCAGACTTTTAAGATTATAAGAAATCAGTGTGTCCATCAGTTTCTTTTCCTCTCTCATCTTGCATCCTTCAGCAACCTCCACTTGTTTATTTTCCTCATACTTTCTTTGAGGTCTGTTGGAACGCAATCCGCTTGCAGAAATCACATTTGGTTGTGAAGGTGAAGCTTGTCCTACCGACATCGAAGGGTGTAACATTGACGGTGGCGGCATTGTTGGCGGTGCTGAAGGTAGTGGTGTTCTACATACATTAACTAGGTGTTTACTAACAACGCTGGCCTCTGAAGTGTTAAGATTTACTTGCATTATAAAGAAATATGAAATATTCGCGTCCGTGCCCGAGATCACATCTTATTCTCTACTTTGGTCATCTTTACAGGTTTATAATTTCAATAGATAGGAACACTCTATAAATATAAATAGGCAAAGTAGGAGTTATACAATCCTTGACAACCCAACAACATTTATTTACACAAAATAATATTTTTTTTACATTGACAAAATTAATATCCAGTCCAGCCACCTTCCTTCTCTATGTCGGCACGCAGTCTATCGGGCACAGAGGACACAATGCGTCGTATTTCGTCCGGTTTGTTGTGGAACATCTCCCACTGAGCCTGGGTATGAGCCAATAGTGCCTCCGGTCTCCGCTCCATCTCAGGCTCCCGGCAGTTGACCATATTAGCCCACACGTTCTCTATGGGGTTTATATCTGCACCCTTAGACGGCCAGTCTAAAAGTTCCACGTCCTCTCTGCCTCTAAACCACTCCTGTACTGCGTGGGCTGTGTGGATGGTGCAGCGGTCCTGAACATAAATGATGGGGCCAGGAGGGAAGGGATGGTTACGCTGCTGCAATGAGGGAATAAAAAAGTTCTCCAATATCTCCAGATACCTTGCGGCAGTGAATCTTCCCTCTATGCGAACAATGTCACCCATGCCGTGAATGGAGATCCATCCCCAAACGTTCACCGTGACATGTCCGCTCCTGGCCTCCTCGAATATGTTTCGACGGTCGTAACTGCGGAATAACAATATAATTACATTTTGGTCAGTAATTTACACTGAATATCGTTTGAAAATTTCATTAATCTATAAATATATGACCATTAAGTAAGCAGCATTTATCACTTAATTAGGCAATGAAAATATTGGTGATGGTCTAATGACTCCATATTAAATTCAAATTAAAATTGTGGACGTTCCATGGTTTGTGATGTTGAATGTTTTTCATCCGTAAACACGACCATCGACCAGAAATCTAGCCCCTTGTCCACATACTGACGGGCGTAGGCTAGTCTTGTAGCCCGATGCTCTTCTGAGAGCCGCTCCTTTCTTGCAGGTATACTGTGTCGTAAGTCTGCCTCCCTCAAACGCCGCCGTACAGTTTGGGCATTTACATCCAGTTGTAATCGTTCCCTAATGGAGACAGTATTTGTGAAGGGGTCATCACGCACCGCTTGTTGTATGGCCTCATCTTGTGCGCTGGATGTTAGTCGAGGCCGAGGTCTTCTTTCTGAAAGTGTGACCATAGTATTACTGTCGACTAACTCAAACCAGAATTAATAACTTAATTGAATACTGATTCAGTTGTATATATTCCTTTTAAATAGCACTAAATAGAAAGAATACAAGATTAATACCGAATAATATATATTAAAATAAACTATAACGTAGTAAATAGAAAATAAGGTAAACAATATTATGCAGCAAATACTACATATTAATGATTAATAAATAAACAAATAAATCAATATTAAATGAATGTTAGTAAATGTTTTTAATAACATTAATATTTAATTATTTAATAAGTAACATTAATGCATTAAATCATGATTATGGTTTAGGATTCATAATACTATTTAAGACAAGATAATAAAATATTGAGATAATAATTTTAAGATACTGATAAATGATGAACTATAATTGGGCTTACCAGCGTCAAGCAGATTTCCTGTTTCCTCATGTCGGTGTATCCACTTTTGAACAGTTGTGCGGGACACGGCAAGTCTCTGTGCTATAACTCTTGATGATAAACCCTCATCGTGAAGAGCGATGATCTGCGCACGTTTCACAATGGCTGTCTGCTGCCTGTTGATCTTGAGACTGGTGGTCGCTGACTGGCTCCAAAAATATTTTGGGATAAAACATCACCTCGCTCGACTCATGATTGGCTGAATGGAAGCCCTTCTCTCTTGTGATCCCTACTAACACGCTATTTATCGTTTTATAAACGAGGGTTCAACCACCATTTTACAGCTGGTAAGCATATTTCTCGAATTTGGCTGCATGGAGAGCAAGAAGTGCTGGGACAAAATGAAGGAAAATTGCACCTAACATCTAGGAATAAAAGTAACCATAGGATTTTTTTTTAAATAGTCTCCTGGTCTTTCCCAGCTCATTTTACCTACTTGCCTGCATTTCAACCCAACCATACTTAATCTAACTTAACTGAACGGATTGCATTGACCAGGTCAGAATTGAAAAATATGCGTCCGGATATAATGCAAGTAAATCTTGGTTTAATTATGTGTTCTGTCTGAATTTTACTAGGAGCTAATTTTCTTTAGGATTATTACACATACAACATGATTTCGGTAATGTCAATTTATAGACACATTTTTCTTTAATTTTTGTAGCTAACATTATACATTCATTACTTGATGACTCGAGAGAAAGATACACAGAATATGCGAGAGGAAAAGTTTCGGAGTAATTTCATAATTCGTAGGATTTATGGTAACGGGTGATACAATAAACAAAGTAATAAAAATCTTTAGGATTTTATCATTATAAGGAGTCATTACTCTGAAACGCTCATCAACTACTGACTGCCAAACTACATTACTAGTTAAAGTAATGACCCTACGTATCCATGTGCTCAACCGAAGCGTTCCAACGAAGTTCACCTTGCCCACCTAGGCTACTTTCTGAGACTTCGCCCTTCTCTTCTCCACAGCCACACACCATTATCTCTGGAATAAATTCATCACTACGGGAACGGTGTGCAAATTTGGTAGATCTCTACTACTATGCACACATTAATGTATCTATTAGCAAAATTTGGGGTAATATAATAGTAGGTTAAACACACGTTTGGTCATTAGGAGTGATCCCTCTTCCCCGTTCACCTGTGTGTTCAAAACAAACATAACCCAGTTAACAATCAATGCGAGTTGATTATCACTGACAAAACGATAACGTAGAATGTCAGGGAGCCAGGACTGATTCCACAGTCATTTTGTCAGAGTCTTCCCCAAACACACTTGTAAGGCTTCGTTATTTCCCAAAAGCTTATTATTACTATTCACCAAACCTATCAATTGAGCATTTGTATTATTTCAATAGCTGCATACTTTACTCATCAGATGCTTCCAATAAATAAATCTGTCATAAGTCATTTACACAGTTTAGTTTCTTTCATTTTGTCGCTAACAAATCACAACGAACAACTATGGAATTGGTCCTCACTCTTTGTTCGATTTCATTAGTATAAAGATAGGATAAGATATGACGGTGTTTATTTGAGAGAGAGAGAGAGAGAGAGAGAGAGAGAGAGAGAGAGAGAGAATTACAGTAGACTTGAACGTTTATATTACGAGAGAGAGAGAGAGAGATTGTAACTTGATTTACAAATAAAATACAAAATCAAAGGTGAACATCAAATAATGCTTACCAAAATATGATGGCCAAAGCAAACAACCTATCTGGCCGATCTTAGTTGGTAGAAAAACAAGAAAACAATCGTGGCAACGAGACGTAAGCTCTGTCAGAACGGCTGAGCAATGTTGCATCCTAAACATGAAATCCATTTAGAAAAAAATATTCACTGTTCAGGCTACGAACAACTTTACCTTAGCTTCACCTACTCATTATGTAATATAGGTTCAAAATTTCCATATCACCATTCCTCATCCACTTTGCCTGAGAGCTCATGACTCATTGGCACGAGCAAATCTTTTTCCCGAAACTTCAACCCTGCAGACCACATTTCTTCCACAACTACACAGCGCCATCTATGGAATGAACTTTGAGGCAGAGTCATGTTCACTACAGAGGGAGAGTGTTGACGATCCGTATAATTTTCGAGCACACACACACACTGCTGCCAGATCTACGATCTCTCGATACTGGGTGGCCCAGTCGGAACTGTAACAGACTGTACAGTTGGCTCCACTTCCGCGTTTACCACTTTGCGTTGCCAATGTCGAGCCACCCAGAATCTGAATCCCGAACCACGAATGATCATGATGTGAACCACTGACCAAGTGAGATAGAAAAGGGGGTTGGTTGAGAGGGAAAGCTTCAACAGTGATAGAGTATTATTATTATTGGAAAGAGAGAGAATTATTACAGTATAAGCACCTGAAGTTATTGAGTATTCGTCTGCTATATACAGGAAATTCACCTGTATAATGTTACATTCCAAGGGATTTGCTATTAATTCCATAATAAATACAGAGTTTATGTAGCAAATTATGTAACATATTCAGTCATTAACTCATGCACACACGCACACACATTCAATCATTAATTGATTCACACATACACACATTCAATTATTAACTCATTCACACACACACACATACACACCACAAACACATTTAATCATTCTGTAGTCCAGCGTTCAATCCTTGCTCGGGACATGTTAAAAATGCCACTGATGCCAGAGGTTACCACCCCTGTGAGGAGGGGGTGAGGGGTTTAAGTCGGCTGTCTGAGGTATTCCTGCTTAGTCAGCCAAAGCCGAAGCGGACTCGGGTCTCAGGTGGGTGGAGTGGTTTCTGGGCCATGCATCATCCTTGTGATGTGTGCTATAATTGTGTTTCATACACACAGTGTGTGCTACACTCTGTCCCAGTGACTGCTACTCGCTGGCACCTTTAATAACCTTTAATAACTCAAGCACACACACACTCAGTTTAATTTCAAAATGCCCCATTTTAGTATGCCCTATCTTGGAAATGGGGCATTTACTCCGTAAATATTGAAAGAATTATCGTTATTGCGTACACCAATATTATTATTATTATTTGTGAGTCCTGTAGTAATTGTTACCCTGCTGGTATACTAAGAATGGGATGGAGAATAATAAATAACCCGTAAAAGTTGTGTTCGTGCACCACCAATTCACGAATACAATTTTGTTGTTGCTATTTTGTTATTGCTGATTTTGTTATGATTGACGTGAGTATTATCTGGGGACGATAAACGGTTTAATGAATTCTTACCGATATAACGTGATAATTCACTCACGGCCTTACCAATTAAACACACAATTATTCAGCTTTCTTCCCTCGCATAGTCAGGCAGTAAGTGTTTCCTAATAAGAAAGATAAAGGAGTGACGTTCATCTTTAAGAATAATATGGAATTATGGATGTGCTGCTTGTAATCCAAATATAATGGATGAGTTTGAGCATCATGAGGTAAATGAAGAGGACCAAACTGCTCCTGGATGACACTAACAAGAGAAGGATAGAGATAGAGAAGAGGAACAGTAACCATGAAGGAAACACAAGGTGAGATAGGACAGTTGAACAAGTTAAATAGAATGGGAATAGGAAAGCCAAACCTTTCAAGAGTCCTACCATATCTAATATATTACCATGTTATAAAATATAACCATTTACACCCTACTCAGTGTAAAAAAAATATCACTGGCCTCCAGACTGTTAATACCTAGGTTAAGTTATTGCTGAATAAATTGTGGTATAAGTAAACTTGGTTTGCCTAGTCAACATAAGGCTTTATTCAGCAATAACTTAACCTAGGTGTTAACAGTCTGGAGGCCAGTAACCGACTGAACAATAGAATAATGTTGGGCCCATACAATAGCTTCGGAAGAGACTTCGAAGTCTTACAATGAATTATAAAAGGATTCATATTACAAAATATCAAACTACCACACTTTGCATTAGTCAAGACATTTTCTGATTAATTTGTGTTACTGATTACCAAAGGATAGGCTACTGTTTTGTGAGAAAGGTTCTCAATTAGCCAATAATCACTTTTTCGCTTTTCTCCCACTCTGTTCTCACTCACTCCTATTCCCCTCTCCCAGTATTCATTCACTCTATACTTCCACTTTCCCACCTAGTTCTCCAACTCACCACCATCATCATTCCGACTGTTGTAGTAATGATCAGTGCAATTATGCAAACAGGACCAGAAAAGAAATTATGTGACAATTTGTAAACAAATACAATCCATGCAATTTGGCATGACCTTATTTTACACTGATACATTCATTGAGATTAATGTCTTGGCCAGACAGTCAGACGCCAGGGTTAGTGAACCAATCACAAGTGTCGGAGTGAGCAGCGTTCGAAAAAACGAGTTAAGTTACTCCTCTTTCCATCTCACTCTGTAGTGAGTGATTCGCATCATGATCACACGTGATTCGGGATTCAAATTTCTGTGTGGCTCAACATTGGCAACGATAAGTGGAGCCAACTGTCCATAGTTTAACAAAGGTCAAACACCTTCTCCCAGCAGATCTAATGGACACGCAAAGCAAGAGATTGGGAGGATGATAAGAAATTTAAAAAGTTGATAAATTTTCTGACTAAGGAGCGACAGGTGATAGAATATATGGATGACGAATTAAGGCAAGGGAAAACAGATATCAGGGGAACTGTTCATTTGGCATCTAGTTTGGAGTCAGATAACATGTATGGTTTAGCGCAAATGATTAGTAAACTAACAGAAAATCAAGAAAGTGGACAAAGACACATATTAGAGTGTCTTAATAGTATGGCACAGACCATGATAACCTTATGATAAAGCTGATGCACGAAGCCCCGAAAGAAAATATTTCACTAAGGGATGTTGGTACCATGGTAGTCCTTCTTATGAAATAAATCAGTGTGACACGCTTAATGGATGTTGCATAAAAAATGGACAGTCTGAGAAAAGTAGGAGCTTGTTTCATATGTCTAGACTCTAGAGTCTAGAGCCTTCCCATATTAGTAGATATTGTGAAAAAATGGTCCCATGTAACGTCAATATTGGTGGTTCAGCTATTTGTGGAAAAATGCATCAACCCATACTGCATTCCATATTTGTCAGGGAGAATCCAGTGGTGAAGGGATCAAGTAATTTCTTGGATAGAGATGGCATATTGTTGATGTTAGGCACATCAAGAGTAAATTCATGATCTTTCTGTATTTTTTTTATTCAGGTAGTAATTTGACAATGATTACCCATGATGCAGCTTGGAGGATGGGCTTGAAGCGTAAAGATGTGGCCATGTCCTTAACAAAGGTGGGGAATGTAACTGAGAGAATAGAGAGTAAGATAATACACAGTTCCTTTAACAGATATGAAGGGGAAAGAGTGGGTGGTGGGGGCAGTAGGGTTCGATGAAATAGCCTCAGAAGTCAGTAAAGTAGATAATTATGAGGGAGATGGCAACAGTGTTAGAAATTGATACAGGGACCAACTGGTAAAATAGACATGTTAATCGGAGCAGACTATAGTGTGCGAGGATGTTTGGGTTAATGGAAAGGAGGATTTCATCCAATAATTAATCATGTTCGCTGTACGGGGGTAGATTATTTTATTGTCAAAAATAGATCAGAAACTCATAAAGCTATTGAGCTATTTTTCAAGACGGAAGAATTAGGAGTAGATTGTTCTCATCAATGTGGAGGTTGTCGATGTGGGAAATGCTCATTAAATGGCCATCTCACACTAAAAGAGCAAAGAGAAGCAAAACTGTTTGAAGAAGGGTTACATTATGATGATAGTAATGAGAGATGGGTGGTAGAATAGTTTTCAACTCATCTGCATCATATATGGGGTTCTCACTGATTGAATTTAATAATATATTTGGAGTACTTCTGCTATTTCGACAGGGATTTGTTGGATTAATGGGAGATGTAAGAAATATGTACACATTTGTTAACATCAACTTGTCAAAAGCGCTAACAGGGTTTGTTGACACAACACCCGACCTGCTAGGTCTACTCTTATTTGCAGACTTCTGCTTACTACCACGACCAAAAAGTGACGACTCGAGGGCCTGGTCGACCACCGCCGCTCGAGGAAGAGATTGGGTCTTTCTTTGTCCATATATCATTGATTTGGTGTTATTAGCCCCAGGAGCCAAGAGCCTACCGGGCATATAATAACAATAATAACAATGTTAAATGGATAACAATAAACCTCTTTCTCTTCCTTGAGTGGTAGTCGACCAGGCTCTCGAGATGTCACTCTCTGGATGTGGTGGTAGGCAGAAGGATGGGGCTCATTCTCCTCATGTAATTTCTGAAAACAAAAGAAGACCTAGCACGCCGGGTGTTAAGTTGACGAACCCTGCTAGCAGTTTGACCATTTTAATGGCGCTATCAACTCCATCAGCTGACATTCTGAGGCATATCTCCAGGGACATCGACAACATATCAGCAGAAGGTAAACAGATACTCAGCTGCATAGTGAAGGCCATGTAAATAATGAACAATAGAAAAGATCAGAAGATAACACAGTTGCAAGGCCTCGTAACTCAACTTGAAAATAAAGTGACACAGTTAGAGAATCAATGAATTGATGAAATAATTCACTATGAGAGAAGAGACTCAATTATTGTTGGTGGACCTGCATTGTCCCAAGAAAACACAAATAAAACAGAGCAGAAGTTATCAGATCAATCAAAGATAATCTGCATATAAACATCACAGAAATTCCCAGAACACAAGAAGACCCATTATAGTCAAACTACATAGCTGACAAATGAAAGCAGAAATAATGAGTACGGGTACTTGTATAACTTTGAAGCTGAATCTCCATGTTATTGATAGCCTGACGCCTAATAAATTCTAAAAATTCTAATAAAGGCTTAATTTATTTAATACAGAGAATGACACGAATGTGTCTGGTTATATGTATAGTCTCTCTTGGTGAGACAAGCCTATAGCCCTGGGAGACAGTTTAAGTAATCCTAAAATGTAACTGTACATCCTCAGTTTATATATGTTTTCCAATTCCACAGTTGCCAGAAATATATGCACTAACTGTAAAGTCCTATTACCACGCCCACAAGGGCAGGTCTATCATTATAGCTCCTCCTATTTGGACTCCTCCTATTTGGATAGCCCCTCCTGACGTGTAGCTCCTCCTTCACTTCTTCCCTTCTCTTAATTCCTCTCTTTACCCTCTTTTCTTCCTTCTCTACCCTTTTGAACCAGGGGTCAAGATAAGTAAATGACCCATTCGTGACATCTGTAGTTGGGTAGAGATGAAGATTAAGGTTTAGAAAGTCGTATGTCCTAGAGGCATATAGGTAGACTAATAGTCTTTAGTCTCACAAACATGTTGTGTTTGGTGTGTATACCAAAGGTGTGTGTGAGTGCGTGAGTGCGTGTGTGTGTGTGAGAGAGTGCGTGTGTGTGTGTGTGTGTGAGTGCGTGTGTGAGGCGTTAGTGTCCCTTTCCTTCTCTCTCTCTCTGGAGAGACGAACAACAGGATAAGGACAGTTTAATGGTGGTGTTAATGGTCTAAGGGGGGTGTACTGTACGCAGCTGTGTGTGTGGTAGTATCTCTATAGCCGTCATCTGGTCGTCCAAGCGGAGGATTGGGGTACCTAAACCGTCTTGGGAGCGCTTGGTTTTAGTGACGAGAACTGACCAAATACGTAGAAACTGTGTTCTCGTCGTCCAGATACGGATTGGGCAGAAACAAAAGAAAGTTTGTAAACAAAGTCGTAAGAAAATACTACAAATTGGTCTACTTTTCCTTCACTTTTCTCATATTATGAAGTAAATTTGTGTCCTAAGTTGCATGTATTATACATGTATACATGTATTATACACCATGCAGAATTAAGAAACAAATAAGATGAGACCAACTAGAAGTCTCTTGATATGATCTTTTGTTGAAGACTTGCGATTTTTATTACTTTATTCTCGATTTTCGGTGAAAAATTTACTATACTTGCTAGAGATAGGTTGCCAAAAAGGTGATTGATTAGCTATATTTCTGGAATGCCCATCAACCATTTCGCAACACTTCAGACATCCACCTTGCTGAAAGTGCACATGATATTTATTCACCTTTTTGGTACTCTCTTAAGTTCCAGGCTCAGCTCATGGACTAATAAAGTGTTTGTGTGCCTCTCATCATGTCAAGATGATCCTTGATTTTGGTTTTATGGTGTGCAGCCTGTGATTATCTTTAGGGCTCTATTCTGTATGGGTGTTGGAGATGAGTCTCAGTAAGGTTGGTGGTCTGTAGGTGTGGTAGCTGTGCAGTCTGTCATTATCTTTAACGTTAGGGCTCTATTCTGTATGGGTGTGAAGGGTGTTGATAGTCTCAGTGAGGTTTGAGGCTGAGGCAGGACTTACATAATCCATCATTAATCGAATATAGTAATTGTTTGCATATTGTAGTTGTGGTTTCTTTGTTGTGTCCAAATATTGAGCTGGCAAGTGATCTGAGGGCTTTACATTTTTACATGCATTTGTTTTTGATGGCCATTATGTTATTTGAATGTCATGGATGTGTTGTATATTATGCAAAGTATTTTGTATGTGTGTGTAAACTCAAGGTCAGTATAGGTAGGCAATACAGTGTTGATTGCAGCTTTTATTTCGTGAAAATAAACTCTTAGTATCAAACATAATGCTGTATACATTTTCTTATCCAAACAATATTAAGGTACAATATCACACAAAGTACAAAAACATATATGCATTATATAGGGTTATTCAAAAGAAGTTTCTGCTAGCATGGTAAAATGAGTACGAGCTTGCATTCATGAAAATAGATTACAGTTGAACATATGATCTGCTATTGCTTCTTAAACACTGTAAATAAGTTCTGTATATTATGTCTTAAATGCATATATACAGCGTATAATACACATTTAATAAATATTATAATATGTATATGAATCATCCTGTACATATGGTACAGTACTTGGTTCAGCACTCACATAATCAAAGAAAAATGCGCACATGTAGGAATGATGGTTGTGAAAAAATGAGAATGGTCCAAAGATTGGAGAAGTCTTCTATTGTGTTTTAGGTCTTCAGCCATTATGGCAGGAGTTGTTGTTGAAGTTCCTCAAGCTGTCTGGCCGAGCAGCCCCGAGCTCTCGAATAAGGCCATGGCCTGAACCGGGCTTTCCCAAAGTGCCCTCAGAGTACAGTATATGTTGTGTTGTTGGCTAGTGTGGTTGTGTGCGTTGCAGTCTTCAACCACCCCCGAAGGCTGTCAAGGAAGGCAGCTATGGGAGCCAAATCATCACAACACCAGGGGGCACGAGTCCCTGGACATGGAGTAGGGCTCATCAGTCTAGAATAGGTGCAGTAGAAATGAGTTACTTGAGAGGTGCATGTGGACTTACAAGTCGGGATGGAAAAAGTAATGAGAGTGTGTATAAGAGATGTGGTATGAGTAAGAAAGCAATTGGTAATGAGTGTGGTGTGGTTGAGAGTGAAGTGTAATACATTGAGGTGGTTTGGATATGCTTCCTCTCTCCCTTATGCTCTTCCTTGGTTATTGTACCAGTAAAATTTGTAAAGTACTAGTTAGTATCAATGAGACAACAAGAGGAGTGCCATTGTTAATTAAGGAAACTGAACTGCTCTAAACCATTGCATATAATTATCAGGGCATACATAGTTAGTAAAGGAAAAAGTTTCCTTGAATTAAATATTGAATATCTATTTTTGCAAATGACTGTAAGTCTGGATTAAAGTATTTTTAGCTTTAACCTACTCTCAGCATAGGAGGTCGAGGAGATGGGCGATACTGAAGGAAGACTCTCCGCTTGTGCTTCAACTAAATGGGACTGTATGCAACTGCAGGCATCATTTGGGTCATCGAATGCACGTTGACAGTACAGACACACAGTCCTGGAAGTAAGGAATTTAATGTAGTAACCTACCATGGTAAGAAACAGTTAAAGAAGGGAATACAGTATCTGGTACTTGACATATTAAACACACATGCTTAATAAACTACATTTGCAATGTAGTACAAAAATTACCTCTCCCTATATAACGATAAGAAAGTTATTGAATTAGTTAGACCTAACTTAATTATTTTATAGAATTTATTGCTGTTCTGTAGCAGTGTCCGGCTAGGTCCCGGTTAGGTCATGGTAGTTTAACAAGGTTAGGTGCCATTGGTTGCTCTGGTTAGGTGCCGGTAGTTATAATTACTGCAATCACATTTGAAATACACATGAAGGTGGACCTCTTATATCCTACAGTGATACTGTGTTTAAGTCAGAACCGGTGAAAGTCAAAGTCCATTCCTGTATTTTAAGATTGATTAAAAACAGAAAAAGTTGGCATGATTCTATAGTTTTACCAAGAACTGATTTCCAATAAAGTACAATACTTCCCTTCACCTTAATAATATTACATAATTATCAAGAATGGGTCACATAACCCCTAAGCAATCCATATAATCTCATATAAGTTAAATTAGATACGAGAACATAAAAAAAAATAATAATTAATAATTTATATCATTATCGTGATTCTCCAGGTTTTAACAATTACTATTTTAGTAGAAATGGTAGACTAATATGAACTCTACACCTGCTCTAATCTGTCATTGCTATACTTAAAGCCTTATTTGTGTTGCTATCGCTCTATTTTACAGCCTGTTGCACCTACAATTCATGTATTATTAACTATTAACTTACTTGTCATATCTTTAATGGCCGCCATATTTACTGCTATACTTCTCCTATCCTCCTATCAAGCTCCCCGAATCGCTGCTTTTTGGTGAGCTTGGATGGATACGTTGTTGGTCTTGGTTTAAGTGGCTGGCAGCAGGGTCCATCTTGGTGGATCGTCGAATCCATTTGATCGACCAGAACAGTTCCGCTTGCTTTGGCTTGGTTTAACCCAAGCGAACTTCGTATCCGATTGACGTCCAGATGACGGCTCAGGTGTGTATGGTGTTTACCCAGAATGATAATATCAGGCTGACTTTCCTTTTACCTGGTCAGCTGATTGTACACAGACGTGACCCTTTCCTTAATGGCTTTAGAACTGTACATACTTATTGTATATCAATATCCATTATGCAAATATAGAATGACCTTGCTCTCTCTACCTTACCCTTGACCTTGACTTCCCAACTCACCCCTAACTTTGCCTTCCCTACCTCACACCCGACCTTGCCTTCCCTACCTCACCCTGGCCTTACCTACCCGTCCTCACCCTAAAAAAATATCTAACACCCCTCACCCCTGACAGTACTATTTAAACCCCACCCTGCCAATACCTACACCACATCACCCCTGACATTACCTACCTCATCTCACCTCTGACACTACTATTTAAACTCACCCCTGCCTATACATACCTCACCCCTGACCCTACTCTCACCCCCACCCCTGTCCCTGCCTACCCATCCCTCGTCCCTGGTCAGAATTATGATATGCAAACAATGTTTTCGTCATTTATTACTAATAATATATTCCCATTATATTCCCTAACTTTTCTAAGAAATTGATTTGCCTATTATAGATTCATGTCATACCTGGATAATCTTGATATAAACGTATAACACGAGGTTACATGTAGTGAAGATGTTGGTCATCTTCACTTTGAGGGTCAATGGTAAACAAGGTTGGGTGGTTTGTGTAAGGTTTATTGGTGTCAGTGTGTGTTGTTAGTGTTCGTGTGAGTCTATCCTATTATATTACATTACATATGAACTTCTTGTATCCAACCTAGAATATGTTCAATGGCATACAATGTAATAAAGGTTGCCGCTACAAACGTTCCCCTTTCGTGTTCTCTTCTATTGTATGCATATACTATTTATATTGTGAGAGTGGGGGAATAACAATTTACACGAACATTACATTATCTGTAGAGATAATCGATGAATACATTAATAACAATATAGAAATTTGTACAGTTTAAATCAAAATTCCTAACGCATCATATATTCTATCAGTCATATATAGATCTCATAGTAAACACATTGCAGTCAACGAATTGACCTCTATTATCAACCAGTTACTTTCCTGTTGTAAATTTAGATTCAATAAAACTATAATTCTTGGTTATTTTAATATTAAATTGCTAGAACATACAACTCACATACCAATGACCATCTTCCTCAATACAATGCAATCTCTTAACTATTTTCCACATACAGTATATCCAGACCCACAAGATTCCCGAACGATCCTGAGTTTAGTATACCATCCCTACTTGACCAAATCTGAACAAATTTTACTCCACCATCTAGCTCTGGTATTGTCCACTTTTCTCTGACAGATCAATTACCCATATTCATTGATTTAACACAACATTCAAATCCGAACCATAAACATAAAATAACTTTTAGGATTTTCAACACTACATATCACAAACAATTTACAATTGAATTATCTACAGTGAAATGGAATTATTTAATGTATTCTTAAAACAATAATGAAAACTATGGGTGGAGAGTTGCTACCATTCTTCCTTTCCCCAAGCCAGGGAAAGACTCTAGTGTTGCCCTCAATTACAGACCTATTGCTTAACCTCCTGTCTCTGTAAATATTTGAAAAGACGGTGAATGTCAGATTGGTATGCTTCCTGGAATGGTGTAGTTTTCTGTCTCCCTCCTAGTCTGTCTTTGGTAAACACTACAGATGCTCTGGTCAGGTTGGTAGCTGTGTATTCATTGAATTAGAGAAAGCCTATGACATGACACCATATGGCAATATGGCATCCTACAGCAACTCCATGCATATGGCTTGCGGGGTCGCCTTCTACATTTCTTAAGGAGTTTATCAATGGTCGCAGTTTTTGATTGAGAGTTGGTATAACCCTCTCAGCACCAGTTGCACAAGAGGTGGGCATCCCCCAGGGAAGCGTCCTTAGTGTCACGTTGTTTGCAGTAGCAATTAATGCCATTGCTTCATATCTTCCAGACAGTATAGCCAACTACGATGAACAGTCTCCTCCACTCCCACTTTCACTAGTTCAGCGTTGCCATCGTATACACCCGGCATTGTGTGAGCTACCAGTTCCGGCTCTCGTATCTGAAACACCTGCCATCAACCCTTACTCTTACTGGCAGGTGTTTCGGATGAGAGTCGGACCTGGTAGCTCACACGATGCCGGGTGTATACGTTGGCAATGCTGAACTGGTGAAAGTGGGAGTGGAGGAGACTGTACGTTGACGACCTGGTGGTCTGGTTTGCTGCTTCCCATATGCCAATGGCAGAGTGGCGCATGCAGCTTACCCTCGACAGGGTGTCGCGTTGGACTGGTTTTCATGGGTTTCGCTTTTCTCCTGCCAAGCCAGTTGCTATGCATCTCTGCCGTATCCGAGGCGTCTACCCCAATCTGTAGTTATTTATGAATGGACATTGGATACTTGTGTTGAGGAGACTCACTTTGTGGGTCTTCTTAATGACAGATGTTTAACTTGGGTTCCACATTTACGTTCACTTAAGGTGTCTTGTCTCCAGGCTCTTAGCCTGTTGAAGGTCCTCGGCCATACGTCCTGCTGGGCTGATCGGACCACCCTCGTCCTCCAATATCATGCTGTTATTAGGCCAAAACTCGACTATGGGTGTGAGGTATACTCCTCTGCAACGGATACCCATCACAGAATCTTACACCTTGTTCATAATGCTGAGGTACGTCTGACGACCAGAGCCTTCAGGTCATTTCCAATCCCCAGTCCCCTAGTAGACGCTGATGAGCCACCTCTTCATCTCCGTCGTCAGTCCTTGATGGTTTGTTGTTGGCATTGCATACATAGACTATCCTGACTCCTTTCCCTGCTTGGTGGTGTCATCTGATATCATGTCTCAGTACTACCTCAAATATCCTCGCACGCCAAGGACCTTTGGCATCCGGGTCAGCAAGGATATGGAGGTCTTCCAGATTTGATAGCGATAGATGGTGTGCCAAAAAAAAAAAAATTTATTATTAATATGCATCTATCAATTATATATATTAATATTATTATTATTATTATTATTATTATTATTATTATACATTGATTATTCATTATTATTATTATCATTATTATATATTGATTAATCATTATTCTTATTTCTATTATTCTTATTATCATTATTATGTACCGGTATCTATCATATATATATTCTGATATAATTATTTATTATTATTATGAATTCATTAATTATCAATATTATGTACCGGTATCTATCAAATATATATTCTGATGTAATTATTTAGTATTATTATGAATTCATTAATTATCAATATTATGTACCGGTATCTATCAAATATATATTTTGATATAATTATTTATTATTATTATGAATTCATTAATTATAATTCTGTATGTTAACTATTTATATAATTTATATATTTTTTTATTCCTTTATATATTTTATTTTAGTTAATCAGATTATTTTAGTAAAATGAGAGTGGTAATTGATGACGTGTTAATTAACTTAATTATGCTGGTTTTCCCATTTGGAGTAGTGAAGCCTGTATAACATGTGTATATATTTTATAAATGATATAAATGAATAAATTTTGAAATCCTTAGAACTTAATATTATGTTTGGCGGTATATGAACCTAACTGCTGCGCTGTTAGATGCCCTTTGGTATCTATCAATTAATCGATCAATCAATATAGCTGTGCAGTTGCTATGTTGGTTATTTTGCGGGCCGGCTTTTATTTTGACACCTCTCTCTCTCCCACCACACCTCCCCACTCCCACTGTGACGTCACCCAAGAGGAGAATCATGATTCGCTCTACATCCGTGGAAAAATGTGTGATTGGTTATGATTTGTGTCGAGCTTCCTAATTGGGGGAAGTTTGTATTAAATTTTGTGATTGGCCAGAGGGGGATATAAGTAAGGCGAAAGTTGTGTAAGCAAACTAGAATTGGTTCTGACCGCAGAAGAACAAGCAGGAAATCAACCACGGTAACGGAAAGTAATCTAACTTGTATTATTTAATTCAATTGTGATCCTATTTCTAAAAGTGTCAAGAGTGGGGCTATTAACTATATGAGATGGGAGATGATTCCACTCTTGCATGCTGCGGGGAAAGAATGAGTGCCTAAATATATCAGTGCTTGTCTGGTATTTTAAGTTGTGGCTGCCTCTAGTGGACCGTATACTTGTAGGGTGTAGATATGTGTCTTTGTCTATGTCAACAAACTTGTTTGTGATATTGTATATCATCTGTTGTCTGTGTATTCGTCTTCTTGTTGCCAATGGGTCTAGTTTTGTGTCTTGTTTAAGCAAAGTGACTGATGTAGTGTGTCTGTAATCACGTCTAGCCCATCTTATAGTTTTGTTTTGTATGGACTCTAATTTCTTGATATTATTGTAAGTGTGTGGGTCCCAGACGGTGTCACAATACTCTAAGTGTGGTTGAACGAAAGTGTTATAAACAATAATTTTGATGAATTCCAAGTCATCTTTTACGGAAGGATGGCGGTGGTGTTGTCCGCCTATAATGTTGTTGACTTTATATCATATCATGAAAATATCAAACTGAAGATTTTTGTGGACAAATAAAGGTGTAAATATATATTTAAATATTATAGATATAAGACTGCATTTGTTAAATGTAAGCTACATCATTTTGTGTGAGGATAAGAATATCGTTCATTGGTGCTGAAAGCAAAGAGTATGGAAGATAAAGAGGGGACACTCGCGACCGCCCCTAGGGGGAGAATGTAACAGGGGAACAGTGGCGCCGCCCGATGGCAAGATCGGTAAACTACACCTCAAAACCAATGCTACTTGTCTTGTTGTTATTGCTTATGGAGATTGGACAAATACTTTTTAAGTTACATTATGTACAGTTGCGGAAGCATATTCTGCCCCACATTTGTTTGCCATGTGGAGATATCTGGCAACACTCTCTGTGTAGACAGCAGCTCATACGAACCTCGATGACTGAACCACCAATGAATTCCAGTCTCGAAAACACTGTGTGAAATTCCTGGTCACAAATTATATTCAGTAATATTAATTGACATCACATCTTATTCTTAATGTATACAGTAACACATTACAGAGGATTAATCATGTTAACTTTACTATTGTTATGTGTCCTGCATCAACGAAGTTTACACTATAGTTATATTAAAGCTCATAAGGAACACAGTTAAACTGCTTACTTACTGATTATAAGAACTCTCAAGGAATAAAATACCTCTATCAGACTGTCATTACCTCTCTTAAACACCAGCAAACTTCTCAGTCACTCACAAACATTATCGCTAAAGTAATTATGGTCTTATCTTTACTTAAGACCATGTTGTCGGCGGCTAAAATGCATTGATTATTCATGACTCGATATGATACATAGTATAACTGTAACCAACATGGAGTAGGTAATACAGTGTAATCTTAATACATAGTTATGGATCCTTTTATTTAAACCAAAGATATCTTTATATGTTCCGGTCGTGACACGCTGTTTCGCACTATTTAAGGATACGAAGTGTAATCATTGTTAGGATTACAAAGTTGCCTCAGTTTGTTAGCAGCCTCTTGTCAAAATGGAAGCTCGTGATACCAAGATTGCCCTTCGGGGTAGAATTGTTGGGATGAGAGACGGGGGAATGAGCAACACTGACATAGCACTAGAACTTGGAATAGATCGAAAGACAGTTTATCGATGGCTGAAGAGGTGGGATGAGGAAGGAAATTTGGCAGACAAGCCTAGATCAGGCGCCTCTAGAAAAACTACTAGAGCTGAAGACGAGGTAATAAGGCAAGCATCAGAGCGAAATCCATTCACCAATGCCGTTGCCTTGCAAAGTGACCTGCAACTCGATATTACAGCGAGGACTGTTCGAACGAGGCTTCATGAGGCAGGAATACACTACCGCATACCAGCAAACAAGAACATGAAGGAAAATCCTTCAAAAGCTCCGGCTCTTAATGATTCAAGTGAAATAATAAAATATCCATATGTAAAGGTCTCAAAAATATTAATTATGTTTTATTTGGATTTTCGCATTCATATGGTTTATTGTAATTTTGAAAATGAACCCTTTTTATTGAGGGTGAACCCCTTGGTTGAACCCCCTCTCGGTTGAAAAAATGATTTATTGTCGGTAAAAGAAAATGGATGGGAGTGAGTGAGTGAGTGAGTCAGTTGAAACATTTTGGAAGTTGTCGCCCCAAGAAGAACAAGAACAATAATTACGATAAGTCCTTGAGCTCTCGGCTGAGGCCGGAGCTAAAAAGGAGTTCTTAACAAATACACACCGTCAAAACCGACTACAATTTGCTCTAGAACATGAATATAATGGAATTGACTTTTGAAGCCGTGTCATCTGGAGCGACGAGAAATCTTTCTGTTCTACCTCTCATGGTAAACTTCACTGTTGGAGGAGAGACAACACAATATCGCTTTTATTCACCAGGTTGCAGTACATTAGACCATGACTTTACCGTAGGAAACACGTATATTTACTATCAATTGTGCCTGTATGGGTGTGTTTTGTGGTGTTATTTTCTTATTACTACCCCATTATGTATCGTGTGTCATAATCTATACACTAAATAATAATTTGTAACCTTGTAGGAATATCATGGTGTCACTCACGTACAGCTCCGGACAGATCAATGGTCCACATTTCTTCCACCCTTGCCTTGGTGTGGGCCTCAACGGATATGGTATCACTGACAGGTGGAGGGGGGAGGGGAGAAATGTGGGCGGAGTTATATAGGGGGGGGGGGGGGGGGTAGCGTTACCAATGTTGAGCCATCCAGAAATTTGAATCCAGAACCACTTGTGATCATGGATGTGAACCACTCACTTGAAGGTGGTAGGAGAGGAGGGGTTGGGTTGGGGAGAGAGGGGTAAAGCTTCACCAGTGATCGAGATGGAGAGAATTATTGGATCAAGTAGCTAAATGTTTTCTTCTGTAATCTAAATCCAACTCTGATGCTGCATTCAATGGGATATTCTTTATTATTTGAAATGAATCCAGATTTTACCTAATATAATTAACACGACACCAGTTTTTGATGACTAATATATCAAGCGATGCACCACCTACTCAGTGTTAAGTTACATTTCAAGTAAATCCTTTATTTTTATCCTGTATCATTTATGACATTTTCTAAGAAACGTTTATTGTGTAACTGGTTACCAAAGGATAATAGTTATAGTGTAAGATGTTAATTACCCAATTACTACTCCATTTGTTCTTCCTCACCCCGTCCTCCCTTATTCAATTCACTGTTTCCTCTCCCTCCATCCCACCATTCCTTTACTCTCCATTTTACCACCACCACCATTGTTCTGTGTGTTGCTGCATAATCTGTTAATGCGCAAACACGACCAGAATAGAAATAATAGTGATATCTGGTATGCAAATACAATCCGTTATATATGACGAATATATTTATTACCTTTATTTATTTATCTGAGGTCAACATCTAGGCCAGCCATTCAGATGCCCAGTGTTAGTGAACCAATCACAACATTTAGAGGATATTGTGTCACAACTATTGTTATTACTAATTAAAATAGGGAAAAATTGAAATCAGACATTTATTGGTTATTGTTTATATGACTTTGTCAATTTGTGAAATCTCCACAAGTCCTCGTCACGAAGCATTCAAACCCATAATCCAACTGGGTCTGTAGGCACCACACTGTAAATGATGAACACGTTGGTGTCATACAATTATAATAACTCTGTTAACTTATTATAACCTGAAGTTTATACTTCAACCTCACGTTTGCATTAAGCATGTGTAATGTTTGTTTTGTTGTCTTATTATTATTATAAGCACCGATATATGTATTGCTTTAGACCCTTAGCCACGATGATATACAGTGTATACACTATTATACACTTCTATGAACATATTAAGGCTTGAAATACTGTAGATTACATATTTCATTTCATTACTCATCAATTGACAGTCTCCAGTCGCTCGGGCATTGAGGCACCATGCCTCCTCACTGTATAATATATATGGTTTTCCCCGAAAAATCTCCCACTGTGTTCTGGTGTGACGTAGCAAATCTGCTGTGGTTCTCTGTCGTTCTGGCTCCCACGTGTTAACGATAGAACCTCATACATTTTCTATAGGGTTCATATCGCTGTCTTAAATAGACAAATCTATCACCTGCAAATAATCATGAGCAGTAAACCATTTTTGAACTTTCCTCGCCATATGGATAGGGCATCGGTCGTGTATAGGATAGATGAGGGTGAGTAGTTGAAAAGAAATTAAAAACATTTAGAATATGTGCTTCATTATATTGCATTTGATCGATCTATTAAACAAAGACACTGTCTGTTGTTCACCCCCGTAGAGAGATACTGATTATAATTATTATCCTTTGGATATTAAGCAACAAATAACGGAGCCGAGACAATTAATTTTCTGTCTTCAGCTTTAACTGTATTTTTTTCACCCCTCATGCTGGTAGTCCCCCTCTTTATCACCTTTTCTCGCCGTAAAATAAACTTAATACCTATATCTTTCAAGTAACTAGCAACCTCACACAACCTCCTCTCCCCTGTCTTCTCTCTCTCTCTCTCTCTCTCTCTCTCTCTCTCTCTCTCTCTCTCTCTCTCATCCTTCCTTGCCTTCTGAAATATTCTTTATCTTTTCTTTCTCATATTTTTAACCCTCTCATTCGTTCCTTCAAAATTTAATGACATAGGCCTTTTTCCCTTATCACCCATAGTCCTTCAAATTTATGTAAGCGAAAGGTTATGATAATAGTTATGTAGAACAAAGGTGTTGGCAGATACGCATTCTTGCCTGCATAATCCCACCCACAGCATTTCGCCTTCTTAAATCATAAGGAATATTGGTTTCATGTATTGCCATTTGCCAGTATGTTGCTAGTCTGAATTATGGCCATTTGTTATCAAAATATATATGTAGATATATAAACTTACTTTTACTTACATCCAGCATTACTGTGCAGAACATATGACACAATATGGACCACAAGGACAGTAATGGTAGTCAACGTAATTCTCATGCATCTCTCTATATGCTACTGAAAACAATGTTTTATGCTCAACTACAGAATTATGTTCTCAGAATGATATTGATAACCAAATATAATGAAAACAATATAAACAAATTAACATTTATTGCACAACAAAGGATGCTACTGTTTCAATGGAGTAACCAGCCCACACTATATATGACGGTGTGCAATCTTTCAACATGTTTTCCATACGGTGTTGGCTACATAGGACAAGCTACTCCCACAGGGTTTCAAATTACATAAGCTTACAATATTCATGCATATTACAATACCAGCTATGTCTTAACACGGTCGACTTGGATGTCATATCGTAGAGTTTAAGGAAATATCAGGGATGACGACGGTGATAATTATCGCAAGCCAGTGAAATGAAAAGATGAATTTTCTCTACTTGAAGATAGTACTAAAAATGAATAGTAATAATTCTAGACCCAGCTTATTGACAATAATTTTATACATAAGCACGTCAGCGTTATTGCGTTCCAGAACATTTCGGTAGGTTATGAGTTGAATTGATAAATGGGTATTCTCTTGATCCTGGGTAGAGATATCCTTATCGTCTATATTACAAGATAAATATGATTTCGTAAAGATAATCTATCCACATAGAGTAAATCTTGGTGTGACGAAAGGTAATTTTGTTAAGGGAACTAATTTCTAACCACAGTAGGCTATACATTTAAGGGAACAGTATATCTTCTTGTAAAATTGAAGTTCCATGAATACTCCAGACTATGCCAGAAAGCAGACGACCTTGCTGTTTCTTATGAGGGATCAGTTTCGTGGCAAAGTTTGGAGGATGCATAGAGCTCCAATTTAGCAGACAGCATCCTCTTAACTTCCCATCTCTTGCCCCCACTTCCCGAAACTCAGACATGGATTGATGAGGTAAGAATAAAACCATAATGACTACTACACCATAAATACATAAGATATTTATACATCAACGAGAAACGACAGTGGTTCAGTTGTCTTTTATATGGATGACAATAAACATTGTTACTCAGGACAGACCAACAGTTCCATATTGTGTCAACTGTTGAAATGAATGAATCTGAAAGTACCGAATCACATAGTTCCTCTCCGTCAACTGAGACGGTGGCGTACTGACATGAGTATTATTTGTCAAATCTGTGAACTATATAGTTTTAACTGTAGCGAAGAAAACACAAAATAAAGTAGTTAAAAGATAAACTAATGTCACGTGACACTATACGCAGCGGTTAGGGTTCCTGCCATGAACACAGAGGTATCAGCCACCTCGGGGCATCAGTCACACCAGGTCACAATGGAAAACATGTTGGAAGATTGCACACCGTCATATATATATATATATATATGGAAAACATGTATATATATATATATATATATATATATATATATATATATATATATATATATATATATATATATATATATATATATATATATATATATATATATATATATATATATATATATATAATTAGAATCTCTTTTGTTTTTACACGAATAAGTCACCCCCTGTCAGCAGGTTTAACACTATTAGTCCAAACTGTTTTAATTGCAACTTCAGCTGGGCTTTTAAGTCACTCATTTTGAGTTTCTTATATCATGTTTTTGATTTTTCTCGGAGCTATATTAGTTTTATTTATTTACGTAGCTTCTTTAGCGGCCAATGAACAGTTTGATTTTGATTTAACAATATTTTTAATAGTTGTATTTTTTTCAATTACATTCACAACATTATTTTTTTTTTCAGACATCTTACACATTTCTTCGCCCATTAATATTGAATTATCTTCACATGCCAACATCTATTTAGAAAACCTAGTTTCATCTTCGACCTCTTCATTGTATGAAACCACATCTACACAATTTACTCTCTTTGTTATTAGCTACCTTCTTCTAACCTTGATTATTATTGTAAAAATCATAAACATTAAAAATAAACCCCTGCGTTCCTCCTTTTAATGACAACACCAATTCGATATGTACATATTCTAATATTTATTTCACTACCCCATACTGCAAGATAGTTACAATTAAGTCCACCTTCAGACTTTATTTCACACAATCATTCATTTAAACCTGATTTATTGTAATTCATTTTTGCTCATTTATTTTCTGCACCTTGATCTAATATATTTTCCTCGAAAATTTTAATATTTATTTCTTTCAAAATTATCTACTAATAACGGTATACAAAATTCTTAAATGAGTGAGATTCTTCGCGGATTATCGATTATAAAACAAATTCCCCTAAGTAAATTAAAACACCGCCAAATTTTTTTATTTTCAAGAACATAACTTATACTAATAGGAATAAAATTTTAATTTAGAATAATAGGGTATCTAATCCTAGTTTTTTACCTAAATTCTTCAAGTTTAACATATAATTTAAAGACAAATTTTTATAAAATTTACAATAATTTTACCACCTAAAAACTTCAACTAAATTTATCAATCAATATCTACTGTTATTCCACACCAAAAAAATTTACTAACCTTTTAAGTCTAACCGCGGCTGCTGGCACAAAATTTAACCAAGGTTTTATTAAATTACCAAATCCAAGTTTCCTTTATAAACTAATATTTTATATTGAAATATTCTACCAACTTCTTTTTTAAAGAAAACTTTACCGCAAAACTTCCATATATTCTATAATCTAAACGTAAATTCAATAAGCAAAAATCAAACTTTGATTCTAATAATCTTTATTTAATTATTTTTTATTATTGAATTTTTGAAGTTTTAATAATAATAAAAAAAAAAGCTTGAGATTTTTGTAATCCAATTTTTTCTTAGTATACATAAATTTTTTTTTTACAAAAAAATTAATTTTTTCCATATTATCCTTCTTGAATTTAAAGATAAAATCTCTCATTCAATAATATAACACTTATTAAATAATAATTGATAAACAGATAGAATAACTATTATTCTAGATAAAGTTAATAAAAAAACTATTCTAACTAAATTTATTAACGTGTTTCAAATCATGATTTAGAATACTACTGTATAACGCTGGCACCACAAACCAATTTTTTTTTTTAAACTACCTAAATAACACACCATAATTAAAGAACTCTTCATAAATAAAATATTTAGAGGAATTCAGTGTAATCTTAATACTAAAAACTCACGGACTTTCCCTGAACAACATGCATATAGTGAATTGAAAAATAAACCATGTTGACTTAAAGAATATATATACAATGTGTATGAGGCCCTAAAAAATATCAATAGACCTAATCCCCATATTGTAGTTTTTCTTCACCTAATTATTGATATAATTAAATTTACTTCCCCCAACAAATTTAATGTCGGCGGAGCCCCTATATTTCCGATCCTTAACAAAAATCATCATAACCCTATTCTTGGTATAAAATTTATTAGACCCTTATTAATTAATAAACTCCGACTTCCAATACGCTCGTAAACCATATTAGCCAAACAAAATAAACCAGATGAGCACAAACCATGACCAATTATTACAACAACTGCACCATTCATGCCCCACCAACTGAATCTCACTAAACCAGCCAATACTAATCCCATGTGTGCTACAGAAGAATAAGCAATTAAAGATTTAATATCAACTTGACGAAGACAAATAAAACTTACTAAGGCTCCCCCTAAAACTCCGAACCCAACTCAAATCCAGGAAAAAAGATTATTTACTGCAGTAAAAACCGGCAGTAATCGAATCAAACCATAACCACCCAGCTTCAATAAAACTCCAGCTAAAATTATCGAACCAGCTACAGGAGCTTCAACGTGTGCCTTGGGTAATCATAGATGAAACATATATATTGGTAACTTAACAACAAAAGCTATAATTCTTGAAAAAAATCAAATTCTTGTTAATATGCCCATTTCTTTTACACTAGTTGTTATTATAAATGTTATTCTTCCTGTTACCTTGTATAAATTTAGTAAAGAAATTAATAAAGGTAAAGATGCAAACAACGTGTAAAATAATAAATAAACACCAGCTTGAATTCGTTCGGGTTGGTAACCTCAACCCAAAATTAAAATCAAAGTTGGCACTAATGAAGCCTCAAAACTAATATAGAATAATAAATAATCTAAACAACTAAAAGTTAAAATTAAACACACCAATAAAACCAGATTCACGATTAAAAACAACTTATCAAAATTTGAACTAAATTTTGTTTTTATTCTAGAAACCAAAATCAAAGCAATAATTCAAATTCTTAGTAAAACCATTACAAAACTTAAATAGTCTAAACCAAGACCAAACCCCAACATTGTTAAATAAAAATCATGATTACAGAATAACATTATTAAAAAAGAACCTATAAACAATATCACTTGTGTTAAGCCCCAGTCCCCAACAAAACAAATTACTGAAACAAAAAACAATAAAATTTTTAGCATCCTAGTCTATTAAATCTCTTAAAACAGTCATTTCCATGTCTACGAACAATTGAAACAAGTAGTGATAATCCAAGGGCCCCCTCACAAGCAGCCAACCTAAGAAAAAAAAACATATAATTAAATTCATTTCTAACATTTGAAACAAATAATACTAAAATAAAAAAAATACCCAACATAATAAACTCTAATCTCAATAAAACATTAAGTAAGTGTTTTCGATATGATATAAATGCCCCAAGACCACATAAAACAATTACCACGCCAGTTAACTCATTTAAAATATTTAAATTTATCATTAGTTTTGATAGTTTAAAAAAAACTTTGGTCTTGTAAGTCAAAAATGAATGTATATGTTCTCAAAACTTAAAGTTTTTACTTTGAATTTTATTTTTCCTTTTTCCCCTGATAATTAGAATCTCTTTTGTTTTTACACGAATAAGTCACCCCCTGTCAGCAGGTTTAACACTATTAGTCCAAACTGTTTTAATTGCAACTTCAGCTGGGCTTTTAAGTCACTCATTTTGAGTTTCTTATATCATGTTTTTGATTTTTCTCGGAGCTATATTAGTTTTATTTATTTACGTAGCTTCTTTAGCGGCCAATGAACAGTTTGATTTTGATTTAACAATATTTTTAATAGTTGTATTTTTTTCAATTACATTCACAACATTATTTTTTTTTTCAGACATCTTACACATTTCTTCGCCCATTAATATTGAATTATCTTCACATGCCAACATCTATTTAGAAAACCTAGTTTCATCTTCGACCTCTTCATTGTATGAAACCACATCTACACAATTTACTCTCTTTGTTATTAGCTACCTTCTTCTAACCTTGATTATTATTGTAAAAATCATAAACATTAAAAATAAACCCCTGCGTTCCTCCTTTTAATGACAACACCAATTCGATATGTACATATTCTAATATTTATTTCACTACCCCATACTGCAAGATAGTTACAATTAAGTCCACCTTCAGACTTTATTTCACACAATCATTCATTTAAACCTGATTTATTGTAATTCATTTTTGCTCATTTATTTTCTGCACCTTGATCTAATATATTTTCCTCGAAAATTTTAATATTTATTTCTTTCAAAATTATCTACTAATAACGGTATACAAAATTCTTAAATGAGTGAGATTCTTCGCGGATTATCGATTATAAAACAAATTCCCCTAAGTAAATTAAAACACCGCCAAATTTTTTTATTTTCAAGAACATAACTTATACTAATAGGAATAAAATTTTAATTTAGAATAATAGGGTATCTAATCCTAGTTTTTTACCTAAATTCTTCAAGTTTAACATATAATTTAAAGACAAATTTTTATAAAATTTACAATAATTTTACCACCTAAAAACTTCAACTAAATTTATCAATCAATATCTACTGTTATTCCACACCAAAAAAATTTACTAACCTTTTAAGTCTAACCGCGGCTGCTGGCACAAAATTTAACCAAGGTTTTATTAAATTACCAAATCCAAGTTTCCTTTATAAACTAATATTTTATATTGAAATATTCTACCAACTTCTTTTTTAAAGAAAACTTTACCGCAAAACTTCCATATATTCTATAATCTAAACGTAAATTCAATAAGCAAAAATCAAACTTTGATTCTAATAATCTTTATTTAATTATTTTTTATTATTGAATTTTTGAAGTTTTAATAATAATAAAAAAAAAAGCTTGAGATTTTTGTAATCCAATTTTTTCTTAGTATACATAAAAAATTTTTTTACAAAAAAATTAATTTTTTCCATATTATCCTTCTTGAATTTAAAGATAAAATCTCTCATTCAATAATATAACACTTATTAAATAATAATTGATAAACAGATAGAATAACTATTATTCTAGATAAAGTTAATAAAAAAACTATTCTAACTAAATTTATTAACGTGTTTCAAATCATGATTTAGAATACTACTGTATAACGCTGGCACCACAAACCAAAATTTTTGTTTAAACTACCTAAATAACACACCATAATTAAAGAACTCTTCATAAATAAAATATTTAGAGGAATTCAGTGTAATCTTAATACTAAAAACTCACGGACTTTACCTGAACAACATGCATATAGTGAATTGAAAAATAAACCATGGCGGGAGATTTTTATATCAATCGGTTTATTTATTTAGTTTTAGCTTTTGTAGCTTCAATGGTGATATTAATTGTTAGGCCAAATTTAGTAAGAATTTTGCTGGGATGAGATGGCTTGGGTTTAGTGTCTTATGTTTTAGTAATTTATTATCAAAATGAAAAGTCTGCTAATGCGGGGATGTTGACTGTTTTGAGAAATCGGATTGGAGATGTTGCTTTATTATTGAGAATTGGTTTAATACTGAGATTGGGCGATTGAAATTTTTTTATTATTTCAAATTACCTTTCTAGGGATAGAAGGTTATTAATAGTCTATTTGGTAGTAGTGGCGGCGATAACAAAAAGAGCTCAAATTCCATTTTCAGCTTGATTGCCGGCTGCCATGGCAGCTCCAACTCCAGTTTCTGCTCTTGTTCATTCATCTACATTAGTAACGGCCGGTGTTTACCTAATAATTCGATTTTCGCCAGCTTTAGTAGATTCTGTAAAAAAAATTCTATTACTTGTTTCTTGTTTAACTATATTCATGTCTGGTTTGGGCGCTAATTTTGAGTTTGATTTAAAAAAAAATTATTGCCTTGTCAACTTTAAGACAATTGGGTGTAATATTAAGGGTATTGTCTTTGGGTTTTAAAGATTTAGCTTTTTTTCATTTACTCACACACGCTTTGTTCAAGGCTTTGTTATTTATATGTGCTGGGGTTATTATCCACAGTGTGAAAGAGTTTCAAGACATTCGTAATATGGGGAAATTGGGTAAGTTTTTGCCTTTAACTAGAATGTGTATGAATTTATCTAATTTGGCTCTATGTGGATTTCCATTTTTAGCTGGATTTTACTCAAAAGATTTAATTTTAGAGTTAGCAATAATAAATCCTTTAAATCTGGTTATTTTCTTTTTATATGTTTTGGCCACTTCTTTAACTGTCTGTTATACATTTCGGCTGTTGTTTTATAGTTTATTTGGTAGCTTCAATTTAACATCTTTTTCTGCAATTAGGGATGAAAGAAGAACAATAACTAATCCTATGTTGGGTTTAAGAATGGGAGCTATTTTTATGGGTAGAATTTTATCTTGATTGTTGTTTCCGGAATCTTATATAATTTGTATAAGTCCTTTTTTTAAGAGCTTAGTTTTAATAGTAAGGTTGGCTGGTGGTACAGTTGGATATTTGTTAAATTTTATAACGTTAAATTTTAGTTTATTTTCATTGAAAGCTTATTCATTTACTTCTTTTGTGGGGTCTATGTGAAATTTGCCGGCTTTATCTACAAAAAATTTAAGAAAACTTTCATTAAAATTTTTAGGAAAAAAATTTGAATTAATGGATAAGGGATGAAGAGAGTATTTAGGTGGCCAGGGAATTTTTAGGGTGCTTACGAATTATTCAAGAAAAAGTCAAATTTTTCAAGATAATAATGTTAAGGTTTTTATAAAGTTGTTTTTATTTAGGATTATGGTCTTACTACTCATTCAACTTTACTTTTATAATTTAAATCAAGAATATTACACTGAAGATGTAAAAGAGGCAAGTTGCCTGAAAGTAAAATAATTTCAAGTGTTACGGCGAAAATATTAGCTTAAGTTCAATTAAATTTTCGACTTAGTTATTATATAAATCTTAATTACTCGACCAAAAGTATTTTATTTGGTGTTTTTAAATAATTAATAAACCCATAAATATTACCAAAGGCCTGTATCACTTTTTATAATTAGTTAAAAATTAAATTATGGTTGGTGCGTTGAAGTTACTTTCGATGGGGTCCTACCAGGTAGGAGATTAAAAACTGTTGTTAGTCTTGAAGTGTGGGAAACTGAAAAAAAACTAATAATTTAGTTTCACGATAAAACTGGTCGAGGAGGGGAAAGTGGTATATAATAAAAAGGTTAAATAAGTTTTTTGTGGTGTTTAAAGTATATTATAATTTTAAACGTTGGGGGAGTTTTTGAAAGATTTACTTTATCGTTACAGTGAAAATGTAAAGTGTTGTAATTACACTACAAAAACTAAGACTTTAACGGAATTTAACCGCTTGAAAAAAAGTTAGAAGCTTTCTATTCTGGCGTGAGTCTCATTACTTAACAGGAAAATTATTTCATTAGTGACATTAACAATGTCAAGCCTCTATTTGGCTTCTGTTAAAATTAGAGGCCAAGGGGCCAAAATTTAGGTCGAAACTAAATGCAATAAATTCGCTTTCTAATTAGATATAAATTAATTTCTTCATCAGTAAATGAAAACGTATAGAAAGAGTCACACAACATCTACAAAATGTCAATACCAAGCTGCTGCTTCGAGTCCAAAGTGGTGGGAAGTAGAAAAATGACAATAATAAAGTCGGCCTAAACAAACTAACAAGAATCTTGATCCAATAAGAACATGTAAACCATGAAATCCTGTTGCTACAAAGAAAGTAGAACCATAAACAGAGTCTGCGATCGAAAATGAAGCTTCAACATACTCATAAGCTTGAAGAAAAGAAAAAGAAAATCCAAGTAAAACAGTGAGAAAAAGACTTTGAATTGCTTCTTTATGATTAGATTCTAAAATTGAATGATGAGCTCATGTAACAGTTGCTCCTGATGAAAGGAGAACAATTGTATTAAGAAGAGGAATTTGAAAGGGATTAAAAGGAATTACTCCTTTGGGAGGCCAAGAAACTCCAATTTCTATTGCAGGGGAAAGTCTTCTGTGAAAAAAAGCTCAAAAGAATGAAAAGAAAAATAAAACTTCTGAGACAATAAAAAGAATTATTCCTCATTGAAGACCAGTTATAACAATTGATGTGTGGAGTCCTTGATAAGTACCTTCTCGTGTAATATCTCGTCATCATTGAATTATTGTTAAAAGAGTGGCTACCAATCCGATTACAAGTAAGTCAACGTTGAATAGGTGGAACCATTTTACTAATCCAGTAGTAAGTATCATTGCACTTAGGGAACCAGTTAAAGGCCAGGGCCTTATGTCTACTAGGTGATAGGCGTGAAATCCGTTTTGTATTGACATTAATTAATTTCTCTGATAAAAAGAGTTCTTAAAATAGCAAACACATAAGACTGAATAATTGCAACTGCAGACTCTAAAACAAGTAAAAGAATTTGGGAGAAAACCAAAAGAACAACAAAAAAAGAAGATAATGATGGTCCAACTCCTCTTATTAATGTAATCAATAAGTGACCTGCTATTATATTAGCTGCTAACCGAACTGCCAAAGTGATGGGTCGAATGACGTTTCTAATTGTTTCAATGATTACCATAAATGGTATTAAAATGGGCGGGGTACCTTGGGGTACTAAGTGCGCAAACATATGTTGTGAGTGGTTTACCCATCCAAAAATTATTAGTGTTACTCAAAGTGGTAAAGATAAACTTAGTGTTATAACTAAATGACTTGTTCTGGTAAAAATGTAAGGAAGAAGTCCTAGAGAATTATTAAATACAATTAATGAAAAGAATGACACGAAAACAATAGAAGTTTTTTTTTGTCTTCTTCTTAAAATTACTCCGAATTCGTTATGAAGTGTTATAGAGATCTTTGCTCAGAGAAAAGATCATCGAGATGGAAAAGCTCAGAATAAATATGGAAGAAATATTAAACCTAAAAATGTTGATAATCAGTTTAGGGGAAGGTTAAAAACTGTTGAAGAGGGCTCAAAAACAGAAAATAATCTAGTTATCATTTTCAAAGTTTTTCTTGGTGGGAAAGTCTTTTGGGTGACTTGTTTATTGTAAAGGAAGTTTTAGTAAAAAAATTTACTACAAAGAAGAAAAAAAGTGATATTATAAAAAAGATTATTAAATAGAGTCATAAAATGGGTGCTATTTGAGGCATTAAAAAATATCTTAAAAAGATAATTTAAGCTTGACAAGCTTATGTTATTATGTTTAACTAATTTTCTATTAAATTAAAATTACACACGATGGGAGTAATAGGCTTCAAAAATTAAAAAAAAATATGGGCGAGTGTTTTAGACCAGGCTCAAAAGTTTTTTTAAATGGTGGTTTAGTTTTTAGAGATGAAATTATTAGGGTTGAAAATCCAACCCGGAGATAAAAGTATAAAGTTACAAGGGCGGAAAGAATAAGAATTACTAAAATGAAAAATGATTTTGAGGCACAAAGTTCTTGAATTAAAAATAATTTTGGGATAAAACCTGCAAATGGGGGTAACCCACCTAAAGATAATATAGCTAGAATTGAGATAACTTTAGCAGGGGCTCCTCTATTTTGGTTAGCAAGCTGACTGAGAAAAAATCTTTGGTTAATAAAAAAAAGTATGGTGATTGAGATTGAAATAAGGCAGTAAAATCTAAAATAAAATAGAAATATGGATTCTCTTACTATAATTGCTCTAAGTATTCAGCCGAGGTGGTTAATTGAGGAAAACGATAGAATTTTACGAAGAGAAGTCTGATTTAGTCCTCCAATGGCTCCACTAATAGCTGAAAATGCTCTTGCAATAAATAAAATTAAAATAATATTAGATCTTGATAGTAAATAAGACAAAAGACACAGAGGTGCTAGTTTTTGAATGGTTATGAGAATAGTTGCTTGTGGTCAGTCTATTCCTTCTATTACTTGAGGAAATCAAAAATAAAATGGAGCGGCACCCACTTTCAAGAGGAGGGCTGTAGTTAATATTAATCTAAAAACTGTAAAAGAAAATAACAATATTGAACTAGAAAAAATAATTATTGATGAGCCTAATGCTTGAATAAGGAAATATTTCAATGCGGCCTCAGAAGAATACTTTCTTTTTTTTGAAATAATTAAGGGAATGAAAGAGATTAAATTTAATTCTAGACCTGCTCACACAGAAAACCAGAAAGTTGAAGAAATGGATAAGAATGAGCCAAACCCTAGAGTAAATAGAAATAATAAATTAAAATAAGAAAAATAAATTAAAAAGAGAGAAATATTCTCATAAACGGGGTATGAGCCCATTAGCTTAAATTAGCTTATTTTTTTAGATAAAGGCAAATATTGCATTATTTACACTATCAATGTAATCCTTTAAATTCAGGCACTTTATCATGGTCAAAACTAATTCAACAGAATATCTTATGAATGCAAATCATAAATTTTAATAAACTATAGTTTTAAGATCATTCTAGCGCTCCCTGATTTCATTCATAGTATAGCCCGAACAGAAGAATAAATAAAAAAATAATTGTTGTATAAAATCAAGAAAAAATATTAGTTAGTTGAATAATAAAAGCAACTGGAAAGATTAAAGTAATTTCTACATCAAAAATCAAAAAAATTACTGCAATTAAAAAAAACCGCAAAGAAAAAGGAAGCCGTGCTGATCTTTTAGGATCAAATCCACATTCATAAGGTGAATTTTTTTCTCGGTCAAAAATTGTTTTTTTTGCTAAAATGGAAGTTAAAAGTATAACAACAAGTCTGACCACAAGCGTTAAAATTATAATTGATAATAAAATTAAGATTATCTTTTCTAAAAAATTTAGTCCTTTTGATTGGAAGTCAAATATACAATTATACTAAAAAGATGTCACCTGAAGTATTATTACTATTTTAGGCTTAAAAGACCTACACTTAAAATTCAGTCATCGGGTGATTATTCCTGAGAATAAATTCACTTAAAAAAATAATCTAGAGATACTCTTTCGATAACAATGGGTATAAATCTATGGTTTGCGCCACAGATTTCTGAACATTGGCCGAAAAATAAACCTGGTCGGTTAATTAAAAATCTTATTTGATTTAATCGTCCAGGAATTGCGTCAGCTTTCACTCCAAGTGCGGGGACAGTTCAAGAATGAATTACATCTGCAGCACTAATAAGGATTCGTACTTGTGTATTTATTGGGAGAACCGCTCGATTATCTACATCAATTAAACGGAATGAAGAATCTTCTATATCAGCTGATTGAACTATATAAGAGTCGAACTCTACTTGACAAAAATCAGAATATTCATAAGATCAATATCATTGGTGTCCGACTGTTTTTAATGTAATATTGGGATTATTAACTTCGTCGAGAAGATATAATAAGCATAAATTTGAAGGACTATGGGTGATAAGGGAGAAAGGCCTATGTCATTAAACTTTGAAAGAACGAATGAGATGGTTAAAAATATGAGAAAGAAATGATAAAGAATACTACAGAAGGCAAGAAAGGAAGGATACGTGAGAGAGAGAAGACAGCGGAGAGGAGGTTGTGTGAGGTTGCCAGTTACTTGAAAGATATAGGTATTAAGTTTATTTTACGGCGAGAAAAGGTGATAAAGAGGGGGACTACCAGCATGAGGGGTGAAAAGAATACAGTTTAAGCTGAAGACAGAAAATTAATTGTCTCGGCTCCGTTACTTGTTGCTTAATATCCAAAGGATAATAATTATAATCAGTATCTCTCTACGGGGGTGAACAACAGACAGTGTCTTTGTTTAATAGATCGATCAAATGCAATATAATGAAGCACATATTCTAAATGTTTTTAATTTCTTTTCAACTACTCACCCTCATCTGTCCTATACACGATCGATGCCCTATCCATATGGCGAGGAAAGTTCAAAAATGGTTTACTGCTCATGATTATTTGCAGGTGATAGATTTGTCTATTTAAGACAGCGATATGAACCCTATAGAAAATGTATGAGGTTCTATCGTTAACACGTGGGAGCCAGAACGACAGAGAACCACAGCAGATTTGCTACGTCACACCAGAACACAGTGGGAGATTTTTCGGGGAAAACCATATATATTATACAGTGAGGAGGCATGGTGCCTCAATGCCCGAGCGACTGGAGACTGTCAATTGATGAGTAATGAAATGAAATATGTAATCTACAGTATTTCAAGCCTTAATATGTTCATAGAAGTGTATAATAGTGTATACACTGTATATCATCGTGGCTAAGGGTCTAAAGCAATACATATATAGGTGCTTATAATAATAATAAGACAACAAAACAAACATTACACATGCTTAATGCAAACGTGAGGTTGAAGTATAAACTTCAGGTTATAATAAGTTAACAGAGTTATTATAATTGTATGACACCAACGTGTTCATCATTTACAGTGTGGTGCCTACAGACCCAGTTGGATTATGGGTTTGAATGCTTCGTGACGAGGACTTGTGGAGATTTCACAAATTGACAAAGTCATATAAACAATAACCAATAAATGTCTGATTTCAATTTTTCCCTATTTTAATTAGTAATAACAATAGTTGTGACACAATATCCTCTAAATGTTGTGATTGGTTCACTAACACTGGGCATCTGAATGGCTGGCCTAGATGTTGACCTCAGATAAATAAATAAAGGTAATAAATATATTCGTCATATATAACGGATTGTATTTGCATACCAGATATCACTATTATTTCTATTCAGGTCGTGTTTGCGCATTAACAGATTATGCAGCAACACACAGAATAATGGTGGTGGTGGTAAGATGGAGAGTAAAGGAATGGTGGGATGGAGGGAGAGGAAACAGTGAATTGAATAAGGGAGGACGGGGTGAGGAAGAACAAATGGAGTAGTAATTGGGTAATTAACATCTTACACTATAACTATTATCCTTTGGTAACCAGTAACACAATAAACGTTTCTTAGAAAATGTCATGAATGATACAGGATAAAAATAAAGGATTTACTTGAAATGTAACTTAACACTGGGTAGGTGGTGCATCGCTTGATATATTAGTCATCAAAAACTGGTGTCGTGTTAATTATATTAGGTAAAATCTGGATTCATTTCAAATAATAAAGAATATCCCATGGAATGCAGCATCAGAGTTGGATTTAGATTACAGAAGAAAACATTTAGCTACTTGATCCAATAATTCTCTCCATCTCGATCACTGGTGAAGCTTTACCCCCCTCTCCCCAACCCAACCCCTCCTCTCCTACCACCTTCAAGTGAGTGGTTCACATCCATGATCACAAGTGGTTCTGGATTCAAATTTCTGGATGGCTCAACATTGGTAACGCTACCCCCCCTATATAACTCCGCCGACATTTCTCCCCTCCACCTGTCAGTGATACCATATCCGTTGAGGCCCACACCAAGGCAAGGGTGGAAGAAGTGTGGACCATTGATCTGTCCGGAGCTGTACATATATTCACTACGGTATTGTCTTACGATCGTTAGAGCACAAATTCGGACAAGGATAAATACTTAAAAATCGCCCAGCCATAGTGGGGTCCCAGAATCAACTGAGTGGGTAGCGGATCAATATTGTGAGTGTATTTTCTCGCCCAACGACAAGAAAAACTAGCCCTACATGGCGCGAAATAGCGCTAAATCGTTGTAACGGTATATGGTGTGACCCGGTTTCTACCGTATGACGGTCTATTTCGTCAACCGGTCTTTAGGGGTTAACTTGGGTATAGAATGGGTAAGCAAAATGAAAACAAATCGAAAAAATGTGTAGTGCCTGAACCTGTCCGTCGGGCTAGTCGAAAAGAAAATATGTAGTACTTTGTTCAGTGAATAATATTTGGCTGTCGAATGAATAATATATTGTGTGTCTTTGCCATACAGAGCCATGCCCAATGTATGGTGTCAAATACAAAAGCGCTACTCTGTCTAATGATTGAAATAATTGAGTTATTAGATCGATTTCTTCTTGATTAACGATACTCTTCTGTTGATGAATAGAAGGAATATAAGGTATTAAAAAGGGAAAGAAAGTGCTGGAGTAGACTCGATTTATTTGTGAACAAGGCATTTTTCCCACATTAATCTTGTCTATACGTTATTATTCAACCAATCAGCAGTATAATGGAAACCACATTTACATTATAGGATAATGTCGACGGATGGTGATGAGACACATAGGATGGTGGAAATCTGCAGTACCCACGCTCAAGTTTCCAGGGATGAAAATCATGTCTCCTCTGACATGACAACTCTGAACGCTGGGAAGTTAAAACCCCTCAATACATTTGAGGACCTGTTGGAGGTAGTGGGAACCAATGGTCGCTGGAACATTATTGTAATCATCATGTGTGCATTCTGTACGTTTCTGTAACTTTTCTTTACTTAAAAAATCTATAATTCTGTCATTGATCTTGTACAATGAACTAATTAGAATTCCTTGTCATTTCGTTACGATTAGAACACTAGAACAATTTCTTAGCAAGTGACCTAGTTACTCTACCATCTATAAATCAATAATTATATCTATCTAACTGTCTATCTAGATATCTGTAATTAGATATCTAGAGTTCTGATGTCTCGCTCCATCTGGGAAGTCCATCAATGGGGTGGTCATGATCTTTCTTAATTTTACATACACACACACATATCTTAGGTTTGATGGATACATTACCTTTGTTGTTACGCTTGAATATTATAGCATAACGTTAGTACAGTAAACATTTATTTTTTTTCTGATTGTTTATCACTTTGACAAATTCCTTTTCTTTGTCTCCCAAGGTACTTTCACAAATCCATTCAGTTCCATGTCATATCAGTTCCTGGGCGCGACCCCTGACTACTGGTGCCACGTGACTGAGTTAATGGAAGCCAACTGGACCCAAGAACAAATCATCGCTTTTGCCATCCCTCTCAAGTAAACAATTCTATATTATGCCATAACTACAATTTCATCCTAGGAAGCACTCTTTTTACGGTTATGTGTTAGTTTTGCTAACTCCAGACGATTTCAGCCCTTCAAGAAATAGTTTAACAGCTGAACGGGTTATGGACAATAGAAGTAACCTATACATGTTATGGATAAGGAACAACACCGTACCTATCTGGCTTTAGGAGAATCATGATATCAAGTTAACTTTTATGAAATGGTTTGTATAGTTATCCTCCTTGGGTTAAGAGACCGGGAGGTGGCTGGTTTCTCTGGGCAGGTTGTTGGTGAATTCGCATATTTTGACCTGGGTATGAGGTGGTCTCTGTCGCTGTCTGGGGTGTGAATGTTTTTAATTTTATCTTTCATATTCTGCAGTAACTTGACCGGTAAGCGAGAAGGATGTTTAATGCACAACTACAACTACACGTCCGCTGCTCAACTCGGATTTAACAAAGTGATGAGTAACATTCCCTCTGTTAGCAACAATGACGACACTCTACTGGCCTGTTCCTCCAGAGTCTACAACACTTCTCAATATATGTCAAGTATAGTCACGGAGGTAGGTAAAAAAAGTTATACCGTACACACTTTTCAAGAAAACTCTTTAACCTGTATTACCCTTAGAACGGTAAAACAAGATATTAATATGTCCTTGATATAACCTATCAGCTGGACTAGGAGTCCTAAATCATCCAGTTAAGAAGCCATTTTGTGGGAAAAAAATTGTGCTATAACAATTTCCATTACAAATAAATACACAGGACCATCAAACAGCAACAGACGAAATATATTACGTCATTGTAGCTGCCATTCTAATATCTACAACACCCTTATTTTACTATCAGTACTTATAATAAAAAATAAAAATTCTGCATTGCCTCTCCATTACTTGTACAACTGATACCTTAAACAGAGAGACTAAGTAATAGGATCATTACACAGTGTATCCTCGGTATTCCTAGTCTCTTTTCCATACCAATACCACTTCTTTGTATCGCACATTATGTTGAAGAGTCTGGTGGACCACCACTCTTTTTAAACATATACTTAATGTTTTGCTAATGCACTTTTCCAGACCTCAGCCACTATCGTAAATTACTCGTAATTATTCTCCTAAAAATTTCTCTGGCATGCCGTGACCCATACAGTGGGACCTGACTTGTGAGAGACGAGCCCTGTATTCCACCACCAGTTCTGTTGTGCAGGCGGGCACCCTACTTGGTAGTCTGCTCTACGGACATCTTCTTGAAGCGTAGGTTAATCACATAAATACAGTAGTTAAAGGGAAGAATATATGTTCCTTTGAATTGCTCATGATATGTACAGTTGCCCAAGAAAAGACTGCAACCAAATTTGCTGGTGTGTGGCAATATCTGGCAGCTGCTCCAAAGTAAACACTCGTATTTTATCAATGGATCACTCAGAACTTATAGTTGTAAGGATGGATGCAATTAGCTGAAGACAATAACATCTATCCATACACAGGTTGTAGGTTTTGAGTGATCCATTGATAGAATACGAGTGTTTACTTTGGAGCAGCTGCCAGACATTGCCACACACCAGCAAATTTGGTTGCAGTCTATTCTTGGGCAACTGTATGTCTGTGAAACAGTTATGTATGAAATTGAGGCATATAGTTTGGGTCATGGGACTTAATACGAAACGTCGACGATGAGATTTCCCTCTGAAAATATTGGAAGCTCAACATCAAGCATTAGGCAACTCACGCCACTACACATCTTACCTTATGCTAAGTGCGGGGCCCGTTTCAAGTGTGTCCGTTCCATCAGCTCGCGACTGTACCCAACCACAAAGAGAGTGATGGTAAATCCCAAGTACTGCAACTGATACCTTTATGGTACTGTATATATATAACACTCCGTCTGTCTCAGTGTGTGTGTATGTGTGCGTGTGTGTGTGTGTGTGTATGTGTGCGTGTGTGTGTGTGTGTGTGTATGTGTGCGTGTGTGTATGTGTGCGTGTGTGTGTGTGTGTGATGTGTGTGTGTGTGTGTGTTTAGCCGCTATGCATGGCCGCATCGTTTGACCTAGAGTAAAAAGTTATACGTCATTCTGATGGGTGAAGCCTGGGAAGTGTTCTTGGCCTACAAAAAAAATGTTTTTAAATGACCAATGGGGGGTTTGGGGGGTTCGAACCCCTGCAGTAGGGACGAGTAGGAACCGTTTTCTTCGAAACTCATGGTTCCGAGTACTCTGACTGGCGGAACCGCCAGAACCGGTTCTGGAACCTATTACCCTCCCTGGCTCACGCTGCCGTCCCAGACTCGGTAATCATATTACAGCTGGATTCGTCTCACACACCACAAGTGATTACCAAGTACCAGTACTCACTTGACTCCCGCTCGGTTCCTCCGTTCTTAATGATTACCGAGTCCAGTGAATGATTCTCGCGCGGACAAAGCTATAATGAGTACAAAGTCACTTCATAATAAATACATAATAGGACTCTTACCTTCACAGTAGGGATATTAATCTTCATAGTCATACAGTCACATGTCGATAATTTTTTAAAGGAGTAAATGATAAACAGTTGAAACACTTAGCGAATGTTAAATTAATTCTACAATACTATCACATACATTATATCACAGATTACGTACTATCATAAAATACTTCCCTTAATTCTATGTGTTTTATCATGTTGGATGTTCCATCACCATACTTTAAAGAGTCATTGCATATCAAACAAAGAATGTAATCAGGGTTAACTTTATCCATGTATGTCCATACCAGTGCCTTTTTGCTATATTTTGGTGACATGGTGAACTAATAGTCAACGCAAAATTAAAATATATATGCTTAAATTATACAGCCAGTTATAAGGAACCAATACATTGGAAAGTAAATGATTTATCAGTACCAATTCTTAATGAAATAGTAACTCTTTTAACGTGAGTGCTGCAACACCCCGTCTCAGAGCGACCACACCTACTTTTCCTTCATATATTGAAAACAAACAAAAAAAAAACGAATACGAGTATAATGAAACTGACACTTGAAAGGGATAAGGTAAGAATACTACTAAATGTCTGAGACACCTAAACATCTTTAATAATTGATTAACATGAGTCATACATCTGGTATTCAGCTCCACCACTGAGACGTTTCAAGCTGCACTGGCGGTAAATGTGTGTACAAGTAAAATTTATAGCCCATGCTACTACGTCACGAATAGCTTAACCAATCAAATCATAGATATGACATGACGTCATACTCAGTCAGCCAATGAGCGCGGAACCCAAATAAAAGCTGCGTAAAAAGTGTCATACTGCAGCTCATATGAAGGGAAGTCTCGTGTCATATTATTTACTATTTTATTTTTCTCAGTCTAACTCTAAGTTTTCACTATCACACATTTGATTATATTCGTAGGTAATCATTAAAGCTCGAACCGGTACCCGAAATTGGTACAGATTCTAAGACTACCTTGCTGGAACCTTTGGAACTGGTACTAGAACCTAATTCTGCCCAGCCCTACCCTGTAGCCCAAGCCGAAGGCTGTTATTTGGCCTTAACCGAAAGATCCCAGATTCGAATCCCCTGTACAATGTTTTTTTTTTTTTTTTTTTTTTTTACAAATGATACACCATTCTGACTGGTGTAGTCCCAGGAATTTATTCCGTCTAATTTTGGTGGATAAGTATTTCTTGAATTATCAACCAACCAAATATTTATGGCTTTCTCAACATAGACTCTATATGGTCTCAATCATCAAGAATGCAGGCAGGCAGGGCTTGCATGCCTATATTAGGAATGAAATCAAACCACAAGATGTTGAACACCTAAATTTAATAGTAAATCTAAGGACAGTGAAAAAACCCGAGTTTTTCAATGTCCAATGTGTTCGATCCCAGTACCCCTGCAGCTCAATTCGCCACTCGGGCCTTGCTATTTAATCGTGGCTGTTACAAAGCCACCTGCTGTAGTTAAATTTTGTGGTTGTAAAGCTGGCATGGTTTCTCTGGGGGACCAGCAACCACACTGGATAATGGACTCCTCCCACTCTCCTAATAAGTTCACATAAAACAAATTACAGGAAATTTATTGACAAAACCATGTTACATATCCAGTACCAGGGTGGTTCCTATAGTAGAACTTATATAATTAAAAGGTATTGGATAAGGCAAGTTAGGTTCACTGATAGGAAACTCACCCCGAAACCAGGTATGTAAACAAAAATAGTACAGAAAGATTATACTATTTATGGGATATATTTGACCTATGATAGGATGAAGTAAAGGGTTTGGTAAAAACTCTTAAAATAATTAACAAACATAAGATACAACAACACTCAATATGCAAGACCAATGCACCTTGTGATTACCAATGGTTACTGTTAACGAGTCACTTGAATCATTACCCTAGTCGTGGGTACATTGCTAAAGATACCAAAACTTGGCTCAGGTATATGGATGCAGTATAATATAAGTACATACGCAATAGTAAGATACTGATTAAAAGTAAATCTAAGCTAGGTATAAGGACATTGTACAAGAAGTACGCACGTAAAAGTAAGATACTGATTAAAGTAAACCCAAGCTAGGTATAAGGACACAGTATATATGAAGTACGCACGTAAAAGTAAGATACTGATCAATGAAGAGATAAATCACTAAATATACTCAAGTATGCAGGAACACAGCACAAGATACTTAAGTATGCAGGAACACAGCACAAGATACTTAAGTATGCAGGAACACAGCACAAGATACTTAAGTATGCAGGAACACAGCAAGTACATGCAGACACCCGACTAGCAGCAGTAATATCCACAGTGTTTCACAAAGGTCTAGTGTTGATGTAGGATGAGGAGTGACGGACTCTCATGTAAAATTCTCCAATTTAAGAAAACTCCTACTGGCCAGTGATTGGCTGTACCAGAACAGAGGTTGACTGGGATTGGCTAGGAAATGAACTTCATTGTAAATGCCCTAAATGTAATGTATGAAACTCACGTTACCTCAGCCTAGCATACAAATACTTAAAAAAAACAGATAACTGTGGTTAAAAAGAAGGGTTAATAAAAAACTATATACATACATAATGCAAATACTGAAGTGCTCCGAAGCTAGCTATGATCCAATTGGTTCAGAAACAATCTTTGAACTGGCTGACAAGAGAAACATTCGAAATACCTAAATCTAGGACTGGACAATATAAAAAGATAAACCTAACACACAATTATATGACAACAACATGTAGGATCTTCACTCAGACAACGTCGGGTATCGCTGCTAGTGTTAAAGTAAAATAAGAAGATAATAAAACAACAGTACAAACACTGATTATCCATCATTTTATTCACATATCCTAATCAGTGACTTGTGTTTACAGAATTGGACGGAGAAAGACTGCACTCTTTTCCTCAGTTTCGTCAATACTTACCAGCGCCCTCATCATTGTGTCTCCCAACGTGGAGACATTTATATTTTTGAAGATGCTCAACCAAATGTTTGACATTGGATACTACATGGGACCACTAATTCTTTGTAAGTAACATTAGACAGTTTCATTAAACCTTCTGTGACCTCCAGTTTTATATTCTAGAAATTCAAAAAATATTTATGATACAAAGAAACAGCTTATAGGATAATGTTCAGTCACAGACTTCATTACTTCTCTTCACTAAAGCACGGTTGTTAGGTTTATACCGGTTCGTCCACTACATATGAAGTCTGGCTCTTATTATTACGAACTGTATATTGACTCGGCACTATACCCCCAGCCAATCAACGGGCAGATGTATCAGCCAGCCCGTTCCAATCCCAACGCAAAAAGAGCTTGACAATGACGTCATGATAATCAATAGGCTGACGTAAATCAAATACGTGTTGGCCCAAGATAGCTGTAATTCTTCGTTGCATCATTTTCATTAGTTGACACCCATGAAGTAGTAGTGGCCCTGGCATCAGCTCGTGATTTTCTGGCTATATCTCGTGTGGCCTCTACGTAACATTATCTTGTGTAGTTTCAGCAACATTCCCCGGGACTACACTAGTCAGAATGCTGTTGGGACCTCTCTCTCTCTCTCTCTCTCTCTCTCTCTCTCTCTCTCTCTCTCTCTCTATATATATATATATATATATATATATATATATATATATATATATATATATATATAGAGAGAGAGAGAGAGAGAGAGAGAGAGAGAGAGAGAGAGAGAGAGATCCCAACAGCATTCTGACCAGTGTAGTCCCGGGAATGTCCTCGGTCTAATTTTTTTTGGTGGATATGTGTTTCTTGAAATATCAGCTTAAAACAACCAAAGATTTATGGCTTTGTCAATATAGACTCTAAACCACACCGAATAATGGACTCCTCCTACCCTCCTAATAAGTTCACATACAAATAATTAGAGGAAATTTATTGACTAAACCACATGTAGGATTTTCACCCGGACAACGTCGGGTATCGCTGCTATGAAACAGGAAAGTAATTACTTTTGTAAGAGAATATAGAGTATAATTATTTAATTGAAATATATTTTAACAATGTTTACAAGTATAACTTGGATTATCAATTTAAGTGCCCACTTGAGGCTATGCTTATCATCCCAATTAGTAAGGTCCTTGAGATTGGACAAAATTAAGAGCTACTGATTCCTCTAATTATAATCCTGAACAATCCTCTATAAGTATTACTGAAGTATTATTCCAGCAGGAAAGTTGCCTGCAAAAAGTCCTGCCTTATAATAATATAGAAAATAACTGCAAACCGCGGAGCAATGATGCGACACTAATGGAGAAAGTCAGTGACCAAAGATCTCTGTGTTTCAGGTATGGAGTTGTGTTCACCATCACAACGGACTTATGTTGGTTCCTTATTCCCAATTCCCTGGGCCCTGGGCTACATGATGGTGCCTGCTGTAGCCTATTATATACGGCCATGGCGTTGGTTACAGGCTGCTTTCACTGTGCCCATCCTTTATACTCTAATATACTTCTGGTTAGTTGTTGGAAGCAATCAATGTATCTTTTACTATTCAGATATTTGAAATGTTTATGTTTATACATTTAGGCTAAATTAGTTTTTTTTTAATAATGCTCCCTCCTTCACTTTTTCATATATACTCTACAATTGCTAACTTAGTATAACTATCGGTATATTAATTTAAATATGGGATCTGGGAATTCCGAAATTCCATTTGTCAATGTTCTTTATTAATGGTATTTAAAATAATTTGGTGGGTTGCAATACCATTCATGCATCTATGGTCAGGGCGCTTCCAGAATCACCTCGTTGGCTGATCCTTCACGGTCGCTACCAAGAAACTCTCAAACTGCTGAAAAAGGCCGCCTCAGTAAATCGCAGGACCTTACCACCAGACCACGTCCTCCTTGCCACAATGAAACACATCAGTAGCAAGGTACAACGACCATCACAATGTCCTGGAACATATTTAATGGAGGAGGGTAAGACTAATGTACAACCTGCAAAAAAAGTAATGGAACCACCCCTCCATTAATTTTAGATTTTTTATCACGGTAGGGTTGGTACGCCTGCTAAGTCAGCCCAAGTTTACCTGTACAGGGACAATAATACACTATTTCATAACATGTATTATAACTGTTATTAATACGTAAGAAAGTGGAGGGAGAGTGAAGTGAGAGTGAAGTGAGAGTGGAGTGAGAGTGAAGTGAGAGTGAAGTGAGAGAAGTGAGAGTGAAGTGAGAGGAGTGAGAGTGAAGTGAGAGTGAAGTGAGAGAAGTAAGAGTGAAGTGAGAGTGAAGTGAGAGTGGAGTGAGAATGATAACAGTGATTAATAATGTGATCATTCCTTTATAACACTATTAGTGAAGGACTTGTGTGGTGTTAGAATGAGAGTATAAGTATTATCACCAGTGGAACAGGCTTACCAACTCTACATACCACTGGCAATAGGGGTGCTTCCATTACTTTTTTTGCAAACTGTACACCTTCCTGGATGGCAATTCAATCATGTGCAAAAATCTCCCCATCCTCCACGATGAATCCTCTAGGAAGTAATAAATAAAGTTGTACATTTTGAATAATTTTGTATTTACCATAGAGTCAGAGTATTTAGTATTTTCAAACTAAACACGAGGCCAATGCATATTTAGACTAGCAGCTAGCGACTGTGATGCAATGCATTGTTATCATCACCATCATCAGCAGCTGTAGCTAATTAGAGCTCCTTGTTGAACCAAGCCCTCTCCAATCCTTCTCCACGGGTTACCAACTTTGGTCTGCAGTGCATACCGTTCATGATATGTTGTGTGTTATACTCATTGCACTTCCTCTCATGCATATTTGAGATAATTGCCACAGATTCCTTTGACCTCAATGTTAATTGTATTGTACAAGGGTCTGTTTGTGACTGTAACGCAGTGATACATGCACCAGTAGTTCTAATGTATATGACTAATTGTAAAACAGAAAATGATACTGCTGGTAAAGGAGAATGATACACTGAATAAGTGACCCTCAACATCTCAGAAATGTGTATAATTGACGAAAAATAATAACAGTGATGATCATAACCACATTTCTATCCACAACAGGAAAAATCGGAAAAAATTGAGAGGAGGGAGTCAGGTGGGGTCAGCATTAGAACCAGGCTGGAGCAAGTGTTACGAGAAACCTTTGTGTTGGTGTTGACACCTGGGTTGCGACTGAAAGCTATCATCATTTTCTATCTCTGGATAACCACCTCTGCTATCTACTATGGTGTCAGTCTCAACTCCTACAATCTCAGGTGCGATGTATAATCCCTCTGATTTACTCACTCCCAAAATTCTCTCAATATATATACCCTCTGGTTCCTTCCCTCAATATTACCTTAGTGATGGAGCCCCAATAGAACATTTTCAGTAAGAATTAAGCACAACAGAATGTTCATGGTGAGATGGATAGCATATGATGTATCAAGCATGTCAAACTAAACTATGTAACTGAGATTAACATTTACACATGTTGTGTTGTTGTCAGTACCAACATTTACCTGTACACTTTCCTGGGCGGCCTCCTGGAGATTCCAGCCTACCTTCTACTCTGGTTGGCCACCGCCACCTTGGGAAGGAAGAAGACATTTGCCATACTTTTTCTCATCTGTGGTATCTCCATCTCCCTCCTGACTATCTTGATGCTGCTGCTGCAGAAAGGTTTGTGATTCAGATTCTAAGAGTGAAATACTGTTTGTGGGTAGTAGGGTCATATTGGCCTCTGGGATTCTGCACCCATATCCATAATCTACTCTGATCTGACATATTAGGGTCGTCCTAGCAAAATTACCGCGCTCTCATACCCGTGAATACTAATATTGCAACCTACATGAGAACTATTATTATACATGGCTTATATCATGTACAGTCTGGAAAAAAAGTTTTGGAACCACCTCTATTACAAATGCTACGTAGGGTTGGTAGGCCCATTTCCACTGGGGAGAGAAGAGTTGCAACGTACCGTAATATTTGGTATTTCTTGCCAGGAAGTATTCACCAATTTGTGCAATTTGCCATAATTATTGTAGTTTTTTAGTCCAATTTTCTTATAATAAAAAAATAAAAATTACAGAAAGTAACGTGTGAATGCCAAAAGCATTATTTGTGCTATGCAAATTACCTCTGCGTTGGCAACGTCTATGTTCTCACGGAGTTCCTCACACCACCCTCACTGACTAGTGACTACAGTGTCACAGTGACACTCAGTGTGGCTCCAGCAGTGGGTACTGGGTAGGGAAGGATATGTGCCGAAAAATGAAGCCCATGATATACTTTTGATTGGTATTAAAAATATTCTATGCCCCAACTTATATCATATTATAGGGTTTGTGAGTATCTATCTATCTATCTATAGCTCCGACGCCTCGCTCTCTCCAGGAAGGGGGTGGCTAAGGCAGAAGAATCTCCAGCTTTCCCTGTTCCAACACTCCCTCCTCACTTTCTCCATCCCCCTCTGCCCCCCTCACACTTCTCTCTCTCTCTCCCACCCTCTCCCTCTCCCTCTCCCTCTCCCTCTCTCTCCCACCCTCTCTCTCTCTCTCTCTCTCTCTCTCTCTCTCTCTCTCTCTCTCTCTCACATACTCTTCAAGTCTGTTCTGTAATCTAACCAAAGGTCTGCCTCTCACCTCAGGTTCCACAACTTCACTATCGTACACCTTCTTTACAAACTCCTCACCTTGTATTCTCATTCTCTTTACATGTCCAAACCATCTCAATGTATTACGCTTCACTCTCTCAACCACTCCACACTCAATACCAGTTGCCTTCTCATTCATACCAATCCTCTCATTACTTTCTCCATCCCACGTTGTAAGTCCACATGCTCCTCTTAAGTATGTTGCTGCATCAACAAGTGTTGGTGTATCACCTGTCTTAGTGATAACAATTAATAGAGAGTCACCAATTGTTAGGGATAGTGACTGATAGAGAGTGTGTGTGTGTGTCTCCTTTACTCTTGTCCTGTGTGAAAACTGTGAGATAGTGTGTGTATCTCTTTGTTGTATTTAGTCCTTTAATCACTATGGTAGGATGTTATAGTAATATACATTCTTGAGTTCCTGATCTGTTAGAAGAAGAATTTTAGGGCTTTATGCCTATCGACTCGTGTTGGTCATTAAGGCAGTCAGTGTTGTTACATCAACATATCTTCCCCCAGCCTACAAGGCTTGTTTTTACAGCCAGGTACGTACCTACTTACTGCTAGGTGAACAGGGACAGGGCTTGGGAAAATTGTCCAATAATTCCACTGACCCGAGAATCGAACCTGAGATCTCTCGTGTGCTAGGCGATTGTGCTAACCATTACACCATCAGCACCCCCCTGATCTATTATTATTATTATTATCATTATTTTTAACTCATTTCCTCGCTTATCGACCTTGGTGTTGGTCATTAAGGCCTTTATTTTATTTTATTACAATGATTTTATTTTAATTTATTTCTTTATTTATTTTAATGTTATTTATTTATTATTATTTTTATTTTAACTTTTCGCATATTATGCATTTATTATTATTATTATTATTATTATTATTATTATTATTATTATTATTATTATTATTATTATTATTATTATTATTATTATTATTATTATTATTATTATCATTATTATTATTATTACTAATACATTTAAACTTAAAACTAAACTTATATACTAATGGTTTTGGTACTTTTGTAACTATATACAAATAATAATATTCCTTAATATTACATCCTAGCTAATAAACTAACCTATGTACCTACTCAACCAATAGCTAACTAGACTAATACCTATTCAAGCAAATCGCTAAACCTAGATAGACAAATCGCGAAATCTATCTTAGACAATCGCTAAGCCTAGCTAATACATCATAATTTACAATATATACAGCACATAATTTATAACATTCATAATTGCAAAAAATATAGTACATATATAAAATGGTAACAAACAAAATACATAAAGTCCCATCACTCTGATCAGTTCGGTCTCCCTCAAGAAAGTCATCAATTTATCAGTCACACCACCATCCCCATCACCTAAGAGAGCTGAAAGTGTGAAGGGGACTTTTACTGCATCACAGCAACTTATGAGGGAAGCACGTTCCCCCACAAATCGCTGACAATGCAGGATGATATGACTAATAGATGACACCGCATTGCAGGTGTTACAATGCGGTGGAAAACGTTTGTCAATATATGGTTCTAGATGTGGTATCCTGGTACAGTTGGTTCTTATTCTTGCCAATATTCTTTCTTCCAAACGATTGGGCCGGTTGGCAGTGGCCCAATTACCCAGTTGAGGCTTGATGGTGTTGATATTAAGTCCGGTCCATTGACTTTGCCACAGAAGATTAATTGATTTCTTTCCGAGGGATAGACACGACTGTAGAAGTGTAGATCACGAGGGTTTATTAGCATGTTTAACTAAGTAGTCATGTTTACAATGTGAATAAAAAGTACATCTTAAATGTTATTTATGCTAGCAAATCAATATAACAATAAATAGCTATACATGTCCTTATCAATATTAAATAGTATTTTATTCTCCATTTATTAGTATAAAAGAATGTTGATTAACCATGGTCAATAACAGTTGAGTGGCATGCAGAGCTGCAATAGATAAGTATCAGGAGAGTCTAGGTGAGTCTATCCTAATTAGCTGGGAGACACAGAGAACAGGTAACCAGTCTACCTAGCCAGTTAAGCAGTAACAATTATAAACTTTATAAATATGTGTTATATTTACAATATAATTTATGTATGCACACTACAAGTAACTTATTTCCACAGCACCTATTCTCGACTGATGAGCCCTACTCCACGTTCATGTCTCCGAAGCATATGTCAGTGTTGGCAGGATTATACAATTTTTCAGTCCCTTTTTCAGTTCCATACTCACACTTCTACCCTTCATTATCCTCCCCAGTGCACATATGACCTACCTGCCCCTCACTGCTCTCTCCCTGATTTCTCCTTCCATAATTCCATGTTTACACGGAACTGTTCCCAGATACATGAATTCCTTCCCTTCCTCCATCCTCTCACTCCCTAAAGTTATCTCACGTTCCGTCCCAGTTAGTATAGCCACTCTATAGGGTGTAGCAAAGTCAATTACCTCTGTTTTGGTCCTCTCAAATACCATCACCATACTCTTACCAACATTCACTTTCAGTTTTCTTTGCTTACACACAGACTGGAATTCATCCACCGTCCTCTGTAACTCCCTTTCACTCTCAGCCATCAACACAGTGTCATCCGCAAATAAACTTGCCACCAAGGACCAATTTGCTTCATTCAGCCTCAATTTCATCCCTAGGCCATTCACTTTGGCTTTCATCTCTCTCATACAACCATCCATATATTGAACAGCCATGGTTACATAACACATCCCTGTCTCAGCCCTACACCAATAACACAATAACTTTCACTTAGAACACCCTCTACCCGTACACATGTTGTTGCCTCTGCATTAAAGGCCTCAATGCCTTTCATTATGGACCCCCCAACATCATATATTCTCAACACCTCTGACATAGTTTTCTTGTCAACCCTATTGTTTGCCTTCTCCAAGTCCATGAAGGCAGCATACAACTTTCTACCCTTCCCATTATATTACTCCAATATTAATTTTAATGCAAATATTTGGTCCACATATCCTCTACCTTTTCTGAACCCTCCCTGATCCTCACTAACTTTATTCCCTATTACTTCAATTAGTCTCTCTGTAAGAACCTTCCCCAGTACACTAAGAAGGCTTATTCACCTATAGCTACCACACTCCTTCTTACTCCCCTTTCCCTTTATACTTAGGTACAATTATAGCTGTTCTTTAATCCTCTGACACCTCTCCCTACCTCCAAGCCAATGTGCATATAAGCAACATCCACTCCACCACTACCTGCCTCCAATACTTTAACATTTCAGCTGTTATCCCATCCACCCTCGGTGCCTTTCCCATCTTCAACTTTCCTATTGCTTTCCTAACCTCTTCCCTTTCTAATTCTCCCTGTACACCCTGTCCTCTACCACCTGCCTCCATCCCAATACATGTCACTACCACCTCCCCTCCCGTCCCCCCATTCATCAGACCATCAACATGTCTCTTCCACACTCCTTTCACTTCCTCCCTTCCATTTACAGTAACTCCATCCTCTCTCTTCATTCTCGCGCTACCAGACTTTCATTCTCCTCTTTCTCTTTTAACCTCCTTCCAGAATAATTTCTTGTTCTCTTTAAACTTTTCACTCAGTTTCCTATCAAACTCCTCATCCACATTCCTTTTACTCTCACTCACCATCCTTTTCACTTGTCTCTTACATACATTATATTCTCTTGTCCATCTCTCTCTCACTTCTTCCGACACATTCCTCTTTAATGTTCTCCTATATGCCTTCCTTTTCTTCTCTACAGCATCTTTCACTTCTTCTGACCACCAAACACTCCCTTTCTTGCCTCTCTTCTGTGTCTTATATATTCATTCCCATTCCCTCCCCTATCCCCATCCTTGCATCCTCACCCACTCTCCTCTTATATTTCTGCCTATACTCCGCTACATCTAATATCCAACTAGCCACCTCCCTCCTGTTCCTCACCTCTTCATCCCTCCTACTATATTCCCACTTAACCCTAACCTTCATCCTTACCATCACCGCAAAATGGTTCGTCAAGAACAGCACCACATCCACCAGATACTCACCATTCTCATTTATTTCTTCAACACCCCATTTACCTACAATACTTCCCACTTCCTCACCTCCCATCTTTCCATTCATGTCTCCCATCATCACCACTCTCCTTCCATTATCAATCCCTCTCAGACATGCATTTAACTCCTCCCAAAACACTCTCATATTCTCTCTCCCCGTCCTACTCTTTTCATTTACTGATGCATAAGTACACACCCACGCATACTTTACCTTGCCAAGCTTTCCAGTCATCCATACTATTCTTGATCCATTCCACCCATGTCCATCCACTCCCTTCCACACCCACGGAGACACCAACAGCGCACACTCTTCTTTCCCTCTACCTTTAGTCTTTTTATTCATATCCGTCCATACTACTCCTTCTTCCATTCCCTCCCACAGTCCACTCTCCCTTTCCTCCTTACACGCAATCACTCCACATCCTTTCACATGCGTCTCCGTCACTCCCATCATATTATCCACTCTTCCTGTCTTGAAACATTCTACTATCTCTCGTCTCTTATTCGCATCAGTCATTCCATTCCCATTCACAGTTGCTATTCTCATACACTCCCTCTTCCCCACTTCCTCTACAAGGCAGCCCGGACCCCCCCCCCCCCCCCCCGCTTGTAGCCATAGCTGTCCACTCCCCCATTGGGGGGCCACTGATGGCTGGCAAGGCCAATGCAGTGCTCATTCCTGGAGGGACACGGGCCGTCGGCATTGTCAAAAGCTAAAAAAAACACGGTCATAATTAAAATAAACACGGTCATAATTAAAAAAACACAAAATATAAACATGTTAAAAATATACAATATATATAAGAGTTTAAAATCTAAAACACTACAATACAATAAAAGCCTTAAAACCTATGTTTTTGGCTCCATCTCCTGAGATTCTAAAATAAGGATAAAAAAAGGAGGCGTACCCCCGAGGTCACCGCTTGGAGGCGGGATAAGGCTTACCTACCCTTCCTGGGAAGGGGTAGGTCACCGAGGTTTCTGCTTTTCCCAATACTGACAGTGATGCACTTTAGCAAATCCTCTAACTCATTGGTTACGATACTGCTATTGCGCAATTTGTGAGTGTTTTATACATTTTACAGTGTTACGAACCTAATTATAATTTACTTTTCTATGCTGTTTCTTTTTATACACCCGATACATTTAAATGTTATATAGTAAGTTAACTAATAAAGTTATATAATGTTTTAAATATTTTAGAGTTAATTATTAACCAGTTATTCTCAAGTACAACAAGACACTCTTCCTACTGATAGGATACAAGTGTAAGGATGATCTCAACATCCATATTATGAATTACGGTTATAAAGATAATGAACATATTTGTGTTGATTCATGACCATTTCCAAATGTTAGATAATTCCATTAATGACATACTGTATTTCATCTGACATGCGCCTCGAAGGTCATAATTTGCATTATCGGAAACTTATTCATCCAATGATGGACTTATCGAAGCATAGTCTACCTTGAACATTACACCATAATGCATTTTATGGATTGCTCCCTAGCAATCAGTGTTTTACAGATCTGAATGTTGGTCTGGCAAGGAATAGGAGTGGATTTAATAAATCAGCGAAAAGTGGGAGGGAAATAATGATAAACATGAGTGCATATATCATTCCTTTCTGACATCTTGCGTGACAGGCAGTGAGGCACTTTGACTGGCTCAACTAATACTCGGGCTGACTCAGTTGGTATACCAACCCTACCGTAATAAAAATTATTAAATTAATGTAAGCGTGGTTTCAAAACTGTTTTTTGTAGAGTGTACAGATGTACCTTGTTAAAAACCCATGCAAGTTATTCAATAATCAACGATGGCCAATTTTCATTACATATTCCTTTGTTGCCTGATATTGTGGTTAGTAATTTTTACATCATTTTTGCGTGAGTTTGATAAACCCACAATTTATTATTGTGATTCTTAGAGATGCATATATTTTTCTGCGATTAAAAACGTTCATATTTTTTTTTGCAGTCCATGTTGTGGTCAGGTTAATCCTGTCTTTGAGTAGCAAAATGGCCATTACTGCAGCCTTTTCATTACTTTGGTACTACACTCCTGAACTCTTCTCCACCAAGTATAGATCCAGAGCTACAGGAGAGGCCAGTATGTGGTGCAGGATTGGAAGTGCGACCTCACCTTACATCAATGATATTTTGGTGAATTTATTTTTATTATTTAAATTATGATTAAATACTCACACCTTACATTTTGGGAGGAAAAGTACCAGATGTGTGTGGTGCACGAAAAATATGTGAAAAAAGTGTCTGTCTCAGTGTCTGTAAACAAAGTATATATATATATATATATATATATATATATATATATATATATATATATATATATATATATATATATATATATATATATATATATATTCAAGGATTTATTTTTATTTTGAAAGTTATGGATGTATATAGCACAGTCGGAAGTCTGAGGGCAAACTTCCCTTTAACCTGTCAACAATGACGATGAAATATGGGTGGCTGTTCCATTTGAGTCAGTGAGTAGATTCTCCCACTTCAGGGTGAGGTGAGAGTCTGGGCGCCATCTGCAGTGTTCAGTGTGGGAGCACTGGTGGCCGCTGCTGTCGTCTTCATCCTTCCAGAGACAACAAACAAAAATATGCCACAAGGAGTTGATGAAGAAGAGGACAATAATGACAGTGTTTATTCTCGTGATGTGTGAAGTGACATCCAAGAGACATTCAATCAATACAAAGTTTTGAATGTGGGGAAAAGAAATAATAACGTGATCTTGTGAGAAGGAGTATGCAGTGAATCAGTTGTTGAATTAAATCTGGGACGGTTGAGTGAATGTTTTTTTTTTTTCCTTTTTGGTCTTTAAAGTTTCCACTGTGAAAATATAGCCATTAATGTGCATCTGTGACACAGTCATCAATCTATATATATAAAACAGTCCGTCTGTCTGTCTTTCCGTCTGTCTGTCTGTCTGTCTGTCTGTTTAGCCGCTATGCACAGCCGCATCGTTTCACCTAGAGTAATAATTTTTACATACGTTTTTTCGTTGAGACCTGAGGAGTGTCTTGGCCCTATATTTTTCTTCTTCAATGATTAACCCCTTAAAAACGACTTTTTTTTCTTTTCATTCACCCCACCTGAAGAATGGGAGTCAAATTGTTCAAATTTCAACTTTCATTTAGGCCAAAAAAAATCTTGCAGAAAGTAAGAGCTTGAATTTACACACCAGGAACTGAAAACGGGAGCCTTCTAGGTGTACGCAAAAGCGTATAATAAGAGAATCAAAGTCTTCAAAATAAAATAAAATAAAATAATATCCCCTGAAACAATCACAGAAAACTCATAGAAAACCACATGCTCTCTCTCTCTCTGTGTACATGTAATCATGTTCTTAGACAGACAGACAGACAGACAGAGATATAGATATAGATATAGATAGATAGATAGATAGATAGATAGATAGATAGATATAGATAGATAGATAGATATAGATAAATAGATAGATATAGATAAATAGATAGAGATAGATAGATAGATAGAGATAGATAGATAGATAGAGATAGAGATATAGATAGATAGAGATAGATAGAGATAGATAGAGATAGATATAGATAGATAGATAGATAGATAGATAGATATAGATAGATAGATATAGATAGATAGATAGATACAGATAGATAGATAGATAGATAGTTAGATATAGAATCGATCACCCTCCTAATAAGTTCACATACAAATAATTAGAGGAAATTTATTGACAGAACCACATGTAAGATCTTCACTCGGACAACGTCGGGTATCGCTGCTAGTATATTATAAATGATACATATTACCCAATCCCAAAGGAAAAGTAATGATCAAACTGTGTCAGCCTCGGGTCGTGTTACCAGTGCCTCCCGAGTTCAGCAGTCAAATATGGTTGTTGAGTACATTAGTTATTTTATTAGCCTTTAAGCATATTTAGTTACTAAACTGACATATTTTACAGATACATTTTACGGATGCATTTATCTATAATTAGTTATAATTTGTGTTTCTTGTGTGTATTTTCCCAGTTAGTTGATCTGGAGAGAGTATTACTTGATATGTTATACCACGCTGTTCCTTTTACTCCTCTACCCCTTCTACTCACCCCACACACCTCCTCACATGCCCCACACATTTCCTCTTTAAACACTCTACTCACCTCCTCCACCCCCTCCATTTGTCCCAGGTTAAAACTTCCCAGTCGTCTCTCAACCACCCTTTTCCACTCCTCCCTACATTCCACCTCCTGCAGCCTCTCCCCCTCCTCACCACTTCTCCCCCCTCTTGCCCTCCTCCATTTCGCCTCACCTACCTCCTTCGCACCCTCACTTTCGCCACTACGACATAGTGGTCAGACAGAACCCCCTCTCCCCAACACCCCTATACACTCTTGCATCCACTACGGCTCTCCTCATACGTTCATCCACACATATATAATCAATCAGTGCTTTTCTTTCCACCACCTCCCCATCCCTCCTCCACTCCACTCTCCATGTGTACCTGTGAATCATTCTGTGCCGGAAGAAGGTGTTGGCAATCATCAGCCTCCTCCCGACACAAACGTCCACAAGCGCACTACCATTTTCATCCACTTCCGACTGCCCACCCCACCCTCCCACCACCCCATCCACTTTTCTCTCCCCAACCTTCCCATTCATATCACCAATCAAACAATCTCTCACCCTTATTAAAACCATCCAAGTACGCCTCAACACTCGTCCAAAACTCTTCTTTCACCTCATCCTTTCTATCATTTGTGGGTGCATACACACACAATCGCCCACGTCTGCACACCTACTTTCAATTTCACCCACACAATTCGCGACCCCACAGATCCATACTCCCTTACATTCGCCTTCCACATATTGCTTACATATACACACACCCTCTTTTGCTCTCTCATTCTCATTCACTCCAGCACACACACCCATTCCACAATCCCATTCTCTCACACGTGTTCCCTTCCATTTAGTCTCAGTCATTCCACAAACATCAAACCTTGCCTTTACAATTTCTCCCAGATTCTCTCTCGCTTTCACGTCATCATTCACGCCTCTTACATTCCACGTTGCCAGGTTAAAGTCCGTCGTCAACAAAGGGTCCGTCCCCATAATCCGAGGCTTTTCATTTTTGTTTTTTGCTGGTTATTTTTTTTACGGGGGAGGGTCGCAAGCCGAACCGCCCAACCTTTTTAGTCGCCTTTTACGACACGCACAGGATACGTGAGGCATATTCTTTCCTTTCACCAAATGTGAAGGACCCCTTATCCTCAGGGGGTAGGCACACCTCGCAAAAATAAAATAGACAGACTTATAAAGACCATGACAGAATACGTGAGATACACTAGGAATAAGAGAAAACATTCCAGAGACAAGAATGTAGGGGAGGACTATGGAATTAGGGAATTTTAATTAAATACCCGCTCGTGAAGCTGTTAAATGGCTCTCCTGGAAAGTAGAGGTTTTATTACTTTGAAAATTCATAACTTCTTTAGTTTTCAACTAATTTGAGTTTTGTTTGCTTTGTTTTAAGCAAAAATTATTGTTTTTACTTTCATAAGGAAAAATAATAGAAATTTGAATCGAATAACTTTCATTCACTCTGAATCTTCACATTTTTCACAACTTCGTACTTTATTTCATAATAAAATAATAAAAAAAATATATAAAACCGATAGATGAATAAATATTGACGTGATGAAGTTGTTACCAGTCATCCTATCTACCATCAACAAAGAAATAATGAATTGATAAAGCTAGTTCAATAAAACCCTATTATTAATTGGTATCACATTATGCGTAGTATTTATCTTCACTACACTGAAAATATAAATCAAAATGAAAAAAATTCTTCGTTTTTATACACTACTAGAAAGGTCACTTATACACAAGAAATAAGAAGATGATTAAAACATTTAACAATCACCACCACCTATGACAAGTGACTATTCCCTTAATCATGATATCTTGATAATTAATTGATAATTTAAGCAGAGGCTGTAACTTACTAAAATATATTGTAACCAAGAATATTTGCCCCTTACTTTAATTGAGGAGGAGAACAAAACCCATAGCCTTTTACAATAAAAAAAAAAATAACACACCAGTGTATGATACTCTATCCTTTCGCTGGATCAACCCAGTCTGGAAAAAAACAACTGAGTAACTGAACTTACTTTGCGAATAGCAAAAAAAAATCATACAAAGGCAAGTCCAG